>JAADYS010000385.1:0-33179 GCA_012931995.1 Fusarium albosuccineum | reverse complement strand
ATATATATTTTTACTTATTTAATAGCTTATATAGCTAGTAATATTAGAATTTATTATCTTAAGTTAGTTTTCTATATAAATTTATATATAACTAAGCTATCTTATGATTTTGTGCTTATCTCACGATTTTATGCCTAACCTAGCTTGCTAGGTTGGCTCGCCTAGGCCTTTAGGCCCACATGAGCCAACAGGTAAAGCATGAATATGTTACTCAGCTAAAAGTCGACTCTTGGCATGGAAACAAACAAGTTGAGCTCTGGGTGTGCCCTCCTTTGCCTTTTCTCGCACTCCCCTTCGCATTGACAACTATTGAGGGTAGGTAGCTATTCAATACCACATGCAATCACATGCTCTTTTTTGGAACTAAAAGGACACCAGGGTCTAGGAATGGGGAAAGGCCAGACATGAATGTAGCGCATATTATTATTGCAAGAGACAAAGTATTTGGGTAATTCTTAACTATTGTTGTCTGGGGTTTGAGGTTGGCGAAGTACATAATATTGGGCTTATTATCAAAGTTTTATGACAGTTGCGGGGAGCTAAGCCGCAATAGGTATTATGTAAACAGGTCAACAACACCCCACCATCGTCACTTTATTCTTCAACTTGAATAATCCTCAAAACGACCCAAGCCCTTTTCCCTTGAGAATCTCGAGAATACCTAGGAAGCCAAGTCGTATGAAACTGCACTCATCATAGTAACTTGTCTCAGTTTATCACCCGATCTCGTTCCTCAACGTCAAGTAAACCCCCGCCCCCGCGATTTCACACCGTGCCTACCTACTTAGTTAGGTCTTATCTGCCTGCGCATCTACGTGCTTCCTGCCGCGATCGTGGGCTTTGAGTACTTGACGGAAGGCACTTACCTTGGAGTGTGTGGGGAGTGGCAGTCACGATGCATCCCTCACGTGTCTTCAAATGTAGGTACTCTCTCGTTTCTCTTGGCTCTCTTGTCTCTTCCCCCTTCTTCCCCCTCCTCTTCCACGCTCCCTGCACTTTGAGAATGGCGCTAACCGGACGCTACCTAACCGTACAGCCTCGCCTCACTGCGCTGCCAGCCCCGATGGACGGCTTGTTGCTACCTTGTCTTCACAGAGTATCACAGTGCGGTCAACCTTGTCACTCTCGGTTGTGCAGCTGGTGAAGCTGCCCTCGGATTTGCCAAACCCCGTGTTCACGCTAGCATGGGCACCCTCTTCCTCCCGGATCCTCGTTGCAAGTGCCGACCAGATCCATGTCTTCTCGATAACCGACTCGTCGTTTCATGCCACGATTCGGAACCCTGCGGTGGGCGGGGGAAAGCAGGCCCTTGTCCAGTTCGGCGCCCATGACGACGAGGTCTTCGCTTGTGCTGCCTTTGGCCTCAAGTTTGTCATTTTTGACCTGTCTACTTCCAAGGCTATCGAGATCAGCAATCCAAAATTTTACTTGCCCTCCTCTGCCCCAAGGGGCTACTCGATACGTCCACAGACGTCGCACCTCGCCATCTTGACGCGGACAAGCGGCCGGGATGTCATCAGCATCCACCACCCCGGGACTAGGCAGGTGCAGAGATCCTGGTATCCAGATACAGCTGACGCTCATGGATTGACATGGACCCCTGACGGGCAATGGCTGTTGCTGTGGGAGTCTCCGGCACATGGCCACAAGCTCTTACTGTACACGCCCGATGGCCAATTCTTCCGTTCCATTGGGGCATCCACTGTTGCCGGCGGCGAGGATGCCGACCTGGAAGCCGGATTCAAGCTTTGCCGCCTCAGCCCCGATTCGTCCCTCTGCGCGGTAGGTGATCACAGCAGGACCGTGGGTGTCCTCAAAACCCAAACATGGAGAGACGGCTTAAAACTCCTCCATCCCACTACTGTAATCCCCAAAGATACGCTTCAGGTGAGATGGTCCAGCCACTTGAGGTCACTTCTATCTGACTAGCCATACTAGGTCTGGCAGGAACAACTCAATACCTCTTCGATAGGCGTTGCCTCTCTTTCGTTTCTTCGTGCTACTCAGATGGTTTCTCCTCCGAACCGATTGGTCGACGGCAAGCCCTCTACTGATGTGAAGCCAGGCTGTTCCTCGCTAGCATTTGACGCATCCTCTAGTCTGTTGGCCACCAGACTTGACGATGCACCATCTACTCTATGGATCTGGGATGTCATCGCAGCCGAACTTCGGGCAGTTCTCATGTTTCATTCCAGCGTCGATTTTCAGTGGCACTCGGATGCTCGTGAGCAGCTCTTGGTAACGTGCCAGGACGAAAAGTATCGCGGGGTCTCCTTTGTCTGGGACCCCTTGTCTGAAGGACCCAAGCCTGTCTCTTTGGAAGCTCATGTGCCAAATGGCAAGATAGTAGGCAAGACTAGGAGTGCCTGGATCAGCGGGGAAACCGAGTTCCCGGTTCTTCTGCTCTCAGATGCACATCACTATGTGTTGATGTCGTGCGCAGATGCGGAGCAGTGCCCGACGCCATGGGGTGAGGCAGCGGTAGGCGATAGGACTTTTGGGTCGATGCAGGATATTGGGGATACTGTCGATGTATCTGCTCTGATGCCGGATGACACATCTACATTGGATGACACCTTTTCATTCAAGCATACGTGAGGAACGGCAGGCAGGGCGTTTGGGTCCTATGCGTTGATTCGATCAAGTTGACAATACTGAAAAAGGTCGCGTCTTGGCATTTGGTCGCAGACACGATGACTGGGCTGGGACTTCACTCGAGATGGGTTATTTCAGGCAAGCAAGCTATCCTGCCTTCTGGGGCCGCAGTCACAAAGGTGGCGCTGCCTTTTGATGACAGCGCGCGTCAGGCATGGCCGCATATCGAGCTTGGTATAAGAAGGCGTCTAGTTTCCTCTTCTCTCGTGGGAACGCGGTCTGCGTCTTGTACCTCCAATGAGGGATGAGAATATGTGGTGCTGGCGCTGCAGCAACGACTTGAGGATACCTTATTTAGGTGAAGGATCGGAGGTTACTTTAGGAGAGAACCTAAGCCTAAACCTCCTCCCCCCTTCGCCGGAACGTTGAGTACCCTGGCACTTCGGGCCCTGCTCGATCATCGTCAAAATTTTCTCACTGGTATCTGTCACGGCCGACATCTCACTGGGAACTTGATAGCGGTGGAGCACTGATCGCAATGTGATGTATCACTATGCAAGGCGGGACAAACCTGGCGCTCTGCATATCGACCAGGGAGGAACTGACCAGAGACACTAGGGCCTGTGGCTTGGACCAGATCTGCTTGCTGGGCATCGAGCCGAGATGATCAACGTTTACGCAGACTGCAGGTCTCTCGTGGAATTCCTGGTGCAGCATCCAACCCCAGACCTCTTGCCCCCCCTCCTGATGTCAACTAGGCCGGACGGTTCTCGACAGTTCTCGACTAGCCGGGCCCCCACCTCCCGAGGCTGAGGATGGATGGGTGCGTATAAAAAAACGCCAGGCAGGGATCTCGGGTTACACTGCGCCGTCAATCATCCAGGAGACGGCGGGTTTTCCAGATGCGGCTGTGTTAGTCTCATCCTTGATGAGGGGTTAGGAGGTAGCTGAGACTACTACTATAGCTGCTGTGTAGTAGTTAGGACTCGTGCTATCACCCTGAATATGCATCACTGTCCCTGGACCTGGGAGACCCCAGAATATGCGGCCAGAGAACTGGGATTAGATGCACTCGAATCCCGAGCTGGTAAGGGACGATTCTCACGATCTCCAGCAAAGGAACGGACTCCTCTTGTCCCGCTTCCTTGTCGCCTCTGGTTGTTTTGTCAGCGGCTGTGAGAAGGTCTGTATAAAGCCGACAGTCATGCACACTTGTGATGGCCAGTGTGTTACTATGCGACAGATAGTATCTCTTTCACAACCGGCAGACAGATCTACCCCCGATTTAAGACAAGACATTGACAACGAGACTGTACAACAGTTCAACATTTCACACACCGCCCCGAGTGTCACACGGCCTCTTGTCTCTAGAAACATTTGTAACATCACACAAGAACCCACCCTGGGATCCAAACGGCCGGTGTAGCCTGCCGTTTAACCTATGTCGGTCGAAACAACTGTCCAGGCGGAAGTTGCTCCGGGTGACCAGACGGGCATCTACTATATCACCATCTGCAATGTTTGTTCTTGTTGCCAGATACTCTCTTCTATTATGAGCAAGATTCCCTGACTATGACCATAGCTACCCTTTGGGACCTCATGGCAGCAGCTGAAGGACTGGACACGCACAGCTTGTACAGTTGAACACATCGCAGTATTTCAAAACAGCACCTCAGGCTGGGTCCGCATCCATGGCAGGGAAAACTTTGACAAGGCATGGGGTATGCAAACTTTTGGAACCGATTGCTCAAACCCCTGGTGCTTACAGAAGAAAACAGGTCTCCTCAACGGAGGTATCTTCAACGGACGCTCGATCATTGCCTCTGACAAGAACCGGAGTGAGTCAATCAAGATAAAAGAGCTCGTCGATCCGCCCCAGACCATCGCCCAAACGCCGCGCTATCATCCTGCTCCATCAATCCAGTATGGGTCGCTTATGTCAACTGTCGCGCCTCCACAGTACTCAACAGCAACTAGACAGGTAAGGCTGTTGCAGCATCTATTAGCTTGATAGCCTCAAGAACATATTCTGACCTTCTGGTGCTCTAGTACTACATGACTGGCCACTCTCAGCCTACTGGTTTGAACTTTACGAACCGTTCTCTCCCAGCCCAAAACGGTACCCACCAACCATCATCCACGGCACCAGCAACATATGCTATCTCAGACCCTAGGGAGTACCACAACTTTGGTGAAGTCAATGCTGGCGCCAACTCAGTGGAGAACGCTGCTGTTGCGTACTCCCCTAACTATCAGTATCAAGGGGCCCAGTTTGCTCTGCCCTACCGTGGCCAGAAAGAGCCCCCGGCATACTATCCCAGCTGCAGTATTCCCAGACCAGAAGCAGGCTATCAGCCGGAATACGTTGTGACGGAGGCCCGGAAGCTACATGTTTCACCATTTCCGCAACAAGTGCGTGCTGACGATGTCAAGTCGTGGATCCGCCGCAAGGTGGGCAAGGCCAAGATTGATTCTATCGAAATCCCCCAGAACAACAACAGCAAGTACCTCCGAGGGCACGTCTTTGTCATTTTTGAGAGTACCTTGGCGGCGAATACGGCCCTGAGCGAACTGAACAAGGCACGGTTTCAAGGCCGGAGAGTCATAGCGCGGCCCACTGTGGAGGGCGTCACGGCGGCGGACGAGTCCATCGTGCCGTACGAAGCGCCCGATCCGACCGAATGTAATTTCACCGAAGCACCTAAGGCACGTATTCCAACGGGGCCTTCTCGGAGCAGGGGTGAGAACCGTCACAGGGGCGAGAAGCCGTCGCGCCCAAGACATCGAAGCTCGAAGGGACAGTCGTCGACGGGCTCTGATAAGAAACGATCCATGTCTGACAAGAAGCCGTCTTCATCTGGCAAGAAGAGCTCCGTTCCACAACCGCGCCCTAACAAGAATGCGTCCTCGCCTCCCAATAAGTCATCATCAGACAAAAGCAACAGCCTGGTGACCAACACTAACCCAACCCCCAACCCCAACCCAAACCCAAACCCCAGCGCGAGCACCGGCATCAGCAGGGAAGCGGGGCCGGTCGTGGTCGACGGCACATCCCGTAAATATGATAAGTGATGAGATCGCAGGCAAGGGTTACTTGATGGGGAAGAATGGCATGGTGTCTTGGTTTCTGTGGTTGTATCTTGGCTGTGCCTTGATTCTACAGTACTTGGCGTGCGTTTTGAGGGGTCCTCATTATTGGGTAAGAGAGACGGGCATAGCGCGTCTTCAAGTTACCTGCTCGGGATGGCAGGCTGCATCAACTAGTTGACGCATTAGAGGCTCGCGTGGCTGTCTGGTTACCGGGAATACTGTCACTGGTTTCGTTGCTTTTTTTATGCATCTAGTGGTGGTGTGGAGGGGGCTCCCGCTTTCTTTCGAGGGAAAACGTTTGGTTCTAAAATAAGGAAACAAAATAGAATAAAGAATTGCAAAATGAAGATAGAAAAGGAAACAATCATCTTGCGTGTAGTCTGACCCAATGGTGCAAATTATCTTCTCTCGCAGTTCTTGATACAAGGTATCACTGCAAGATTTGCATTTGCAGGTTTGTGAGACTACAATGTCCCCTGCACATGCTATGCATCCGCAGCAGGTCACCAACCAGAGGAGAACAGATAATAGAAAGGAAAACTACGCGCCGAGCGGGTGATCCATGGAAGAACTCTCTTTGCATCTGCACTTGAGGGGTGTTCGGTTGGGAAATAAGAAAGCCAACAGTTGCACAGCCACAACGACAACAACAACCAACCGCTCCAACGTCTCTCCCCCCCACACCATCCATGCCGTTGACTCTGGGTAATGTTGGGGTTCCTAGCGAAAGAAGAAGAAGAAATAGAAAGGAAACAGGAAAACAAAAGGGGGACAACGGGATGAATGCCCACGTTGTTTGTCGAACACGAGAGCCGCAGTAAGCAGGTATGTCCGCTAATGTATTTCTTCAGGGGAGGAAGACAATCTCATCTCATCTCTTTTTCCACTTTAGCTGGAACGAACTTCTTGGCGCTGGCTGCGTCGAAACAGAAGAGTGTGTAGAGAGCATTCCAGCGTCCAGCCTCGCGATGGGGTTTCCTCTTTTGGCCTCTTGATGACCGCCTACGTAGCCGACCTAGGCAAATAGGTAGACTACACGTAACTTCCAAGATGTCGACTATCTCGGGAGGTTTGTTTAATCCCTTACCCCTCCACGGCCCCAACTCCGTCAGCTCTAATTTGGGAATCCATGTCTGCACGAGGTACTGGACGCCACGTAGGGCTATCGCGGCTAGATCGCCGCTAGCAGGGGCGGGGAATGATCAAGAGAGACAGTCGTGAGTGAGTAAAGGAGGGTTGATCGATGGGGCTGAATGGGAGGCTTGCTTGGCCTGGCTGGCTGGGCGAAACCAAGTCCATGTCAGATACCTACCTACTCCAGCAAGGACTTGTGACCGGAAGCAAAGAAAGGAAAAAGGGAAGGAAAGGAGCCAGAGTATTGCACTACCACACCTCATATCCTAACATCATGTATGTATCTTATCCAATAACAGTGCGTGCTCCTGTTATACCTGTTGCTCTGCTACCAAGCAACTCTTCCGTCAACGGCTCTCCTCTCCCCGTCTCTCCCCGTCTCTCTGACTGCGTCTTGTGCAGAGATGATGGCTCCAACAACACTCTCTTGCCCCAACACATCCGCATATAGCCCCCAGCCTACAACTGTGCATGGTACTGTACCCACCACGGCAGCCCGTTCGGCATCATCTCCAGCACACGCACTAGCCCCGGCCCATATTCCGCCCCCTTTTGCGTCATGCATGCCCAAGAGTCGACAGAACAGGCTGGGCGATCTTCTTGTGTAACCTGACAGAGTCCTACCGTCCTTCCAGCTTGGGGACAACGGCTTCGTACCCCACATCGTACCATGCCTGCAAGCCAATGTGTCCGTACACGTTGTCGCCCCTGTCATGCCCAGCCCTGGGCCACATTCAACAATCGTAAATCGTCATTTTTTGTAATGGGCTTGCATGTCCAACTGCGGCCAGAACCAAGCACGGACGCGGGGCCGGCCTGCCCAGAGGGCGATGCATGAGGATTGTTGATTGCTCTGCCCTCATACGTGTCGACCTCCTTGTCCCCAGGCCGATACGTCAACATGTTGCTGGTTTCAACCGCCGAAATCCATCTTTAGCGCAATAGTCGGCTGCCCAGAAGCCTCCGTGTCCGTCTTGTCCGCCTGGCCCGTGTTTTGCCGTCCGAAACGAATCACCTCCTCAAGAAAGCCCTTCTGCCCATCACTCATGCCGCCCACCACCGCCCTGAACATTTCCTGGTCTATCGCTGCAAGCTCTAGCAGTCGCCCACTTGTCTCTTGGTACACCTCCTCCCCCTCAGCTGTTGCTCGAGCCATGAGCGTTGGAACCACCACGGTCATGGCCGTCAAGCCTCGCTTCCTATCAACTGTACCTACGTATTGGGATAACGTGTGCGCGATGAGGGCCCTGCCATTCTCGGGATCTTCAGGGTCTGTGTCCGTCACAAAGGCAATCAGCCGTGGGAACAGATACCGTGCGATGCTGAGGTCAGCATTGGTTGGCGCTGGCTGAAGCAATAAGGACCTGATGCAGTTTGCAGCAATCTTGGTAGTCTAGTATTCATTCAAGATTAGCACTTCGTCTTTCGTGAAGCAAGACCGGGCTGAACAGAGAAACATACCATTCGGTCAGTGAGGCAATCCAGCACTTCATCCAGATAGCGAGCAACCAGGGGTTCAGTAGCCGGCAGGTGATTTCGGCCACCTGTGAAGAGGATAGTTGTGGCTAGTAAACAGTTCTTGACGCACGCGAGTGACTGCGGAGCCTCGCGCTTCTGCGCATTAAGATAGATGGAGAGGAAGCGACGCAGGCAACCCTGCATCTGGATGTCTGTAGCCGACAGCTCCCCACCACCGGCACCCCTCCGCGAGTTAGACATACTGCCTACGAAACGTTTTAGCGTGGGCAGTGACTGCGGAACTATCAGCTCCTGGCAGTCGGGCGTGGCCAAGGTGGTGGCAAAGATGTGGACGATGCATGCATGAAGATCCGTCTTGATGATAGCCGGGAACACTTCTGCAGCATCCACAAGCGCGTTCAACGACGAGCGTATCAAGAGGATAGCCTCCTCGTTCATCTGATGCCTGGCCGGCTGGTTTCCTTCCGAGAGCTTAGGGAGGAGGCCGGTGAGGACCAGCACAATGATTCGCGTGAGTTCAAAGAGCTGATCGATGTCGTCCGACAGGTCCCCCTCCTCGGCCGCATGCCTCCTTGCAGAGGGGTGCGCTATGCAGAGGACGCTTGCAATTTCCACAATCACACCTTGGACATCCAAGCCTTCGGTGAGTACGAGGCGGTCTAGCAGATCCATCGTCTCAGAAAACACATCTGGCCTGTAGATGGCATGGCCAGACACGCTTGGGTGCAGGATCTTCTTGAGCGCCTGAAGGATGGCCAGTGTCTGTTCGTGCGTCGCTAGAGAGTCGCTTTGTCCGGAGCGAGTGGCAAGGGCCTCGAACGCAAGACCGAACAGGACGAAGAAGAAAGCAACAGGCTCGTCTCGGTAATTGATGTCTGAGCTCTTGCCTCTACCGTTGGTCGAGGGTCCGTCTGATTCCTTTCCATCCAAGGCATCAAAGACGAACTCACTGTCCTGCTCAATCAGGCTAGCGATGGCATCCACCAGCTTCAGCCACGCATCCTGGTAGAAGCGCAACAGTGTCTCGCGATTCAGAGCGGCGTAGATTGTGTCTAAGCTTCCGGATAGCGATGGAGGCCCTAATGTCATTGAAATGTCGGGCTCAAACCGGAGACGCGCGAATTCACGTAAAGACTCCAGCCAGAGAGGTGTCAATGTACCGATGTGTGGTCTCAAGACATCCAAGAGGTATTGCTGCTCCGAGCTGGCAACTTGTAGTTCTGCCCAGGCCGAGAAGACCGATATTTTGACCATCACTTGGGCGTTGGAGCTCAGGCCTTTCAGGTCACCAATCGCGGCATTCTCGCTATCCTTGGAAAAGTTCTCAAGGGCACCGACAAGAGTTTTCAGGATCCTGCCCATGCGGTCCACATCGGTAACGATACCGATCGAGATGAAGCTGGCACAGACGTTGACAGCCTCCGAAGCAAGTTCTGGTGATGAATCCGCCGCAAAAGCTGGCGTGAGAGCTGAGCTGATCTGGGCCTGGTATTGCTCTAACAGCATCGCTTCCTCAAAGTCAGGATCAGGTGTCTTCCCGAACATCTTGAGCACATCTCCGATAATCTTCAAGCCCCAGATTCGGAGCTCTAAAACGCTCGACGTAGAAGCAGAGAACGCCATGCGAACAACATCCGCAACCTTGCTCTGAAGGTCGCTCTGGGCCTTGGACTCACCGTTTGCGGTTACGTCTTTTGCAATGAACAAGAACATCTCGTCGATGCAGCTGATGGCGAAGGTAGTGACTTGCCATCGAAGTGGCTCGACTTCAGAAGTGGCTTTGTTCTCCTTTTCGTCCTTGGCAGTTCCTGCAGCAGCGGCGAAGCCAGCCACTTCTTCATCTTGCAGGTCTGGCAATCCGCTGCCTTTAGATCCTGACTGGGCATCCTCGGTCTTGGGTCGCGCTCTTGTCATCTTGAGCACTGCCTGGAAACGCTGAAGCCAACCGTTAGTCTCGGTGAGACAAGTGTGATGCATCCAGTTTCGAATAATGTTGCGGATCCCGTCATGAGCTGGGACAGTGTCAAGGACAAGCCAGAGCTGCTCTTCAAATCCTTTTTCTGCCTCCCGGAGGACATCTTGTGGATTTCTCTTCATCATGTTGTGCAGTCCGTCAACCGCTACGTCCCGCAGAGTAGTAGACTCGGATGAGAGGTACTTTTGCAGCAGCTTTACATAGTCGGCGAAGTGCATGTGCCCAGGGGCATAAAGAGATAGATGCTCTAGGCACCCAAGTGCCGCCCTCTGCACGAGCAAATCTTGTTCCTCCCGGAATTGATTCACAAGTGTGAAGATGAGTTCTCGTGATTTCATAGCATCTTGTAGATCTGGCCCAAGGACATTGATGAGCGAATCGACGCAACGAGCAACGGCGGACGTTGTAGATAGCTCCAACTCGAGATTCATGGTGATTGCTGAAGATATCTCGGCGTGATGTGTCTCAGAGACGTAGAGTTGAACAAGCATACCGAGAGTACTAGGTACGTATCCAGCAAAACTGAGCCCTGACGCGTCCGAGGCTAGCGACAATGCTTCCAGCGCCCAGTAATGTACAACCGGGTGAGGGTCATTGCAGAGAGACATAAGGATGCCGAGGATCGTCTTGAGATGGTATCCCGCAGCCATACCGCCGACCTGGGTCTGAATTGACCCAAGAGCCATCGCACAACCCGCTCTTGCACTAGGTTCACGGTTACCAACGATAGTGTCGACCAGGTACTTGATTTCATTGTTCGTGAAGCCGTTTCCGTACACGTTGCACAGGCGTGCCACTGCAGCATACCCTAGGCTTCTGACGTGCTCATCGGGGTCGAGCACAAAGTCGCGAACAATATCTTGCAGTAGCGCTTCAACTGCGTGGTTGGAGAGGTCGCCAGGAGGTGACTTGGTCTCTTTCACAGCGACCCTCATGGTTGCCAAAATGGCTGTAGCGAGGTTAACATTAATAGCGGCTTTACGGCCTGGATCTCTTTGTAGGGGACCTGCTGATGCAAAGGTTCGGATTTGCTCCAGAATGCTCTCCTGGACTTTGGCGGGTGTGAGCGGGAAGGCGAATGCGAAAAGCTGAATCGCTGCGTTGATAACCTCTGTTGCAGGAGGATCAGGGGTCACGGACGCGGGATCCATATTGCCAATATACAAGAGAGATGCATCGTGCTCCAAGCTCCCGCAAATCGGGGACCGCAACAGGTTGTTGATTGTATCCTCCGGATTGTCAAGCTCATCCTTATTCTCAATCGAGTTGTCCTGCTGGCCGGGAAGCTTTCTAACCCGAGAGCCAGAGACAAGACCAGTGATACCGAAGCCAGAGTTATCGCCAACATCCCAGATAGACTCAAAGGTGGCGGCTGCGTTAGCGATCGAGGCACTCAGCGAGTTTGGAGCGTAATTTTCGGGATCTGCGAAGAGTGAGATGGCCAAGGTGAGTAGATTGGATTGCAGTAAGGCCTCACTCCCACCAGCGGGACTCAGGTTCACGAGCTTAACGTAACATTGCAGAACTCGGCGCTGAACCATCATGTCAAGATCCTGAAGTTGTAGAGCTGGAGCCAGTCTCTGACTAATGTCGTCGGTAGTTTTCTTTGATGGCAGAGTCTTTAGGAATGCTGTCGTGCTCTGAAGCATTGTGGCGATTCTCTTTGACACGTCTACAGTCAAGAGACGGCTGTTAAACTCGAGAAAGGCCAGTATTGATCCCAAAGCACATTCTCTTACATGGGCCAAGAATGACGCTTCAAGCAAACTGCGGGCGGAAGTGTTGTCTTTGGCTAGCGGTTTGGGAAGGGCATTCTTCCAGAGAAGGAGGAGTTGCGACAGATGAATCTTGACAAAGTTTGGTCCCAGAGACATGAGGCCCCCGATGAGAATCCAGGCTACCTGGATTTGAGTGCTTGCGACGCGGAGTTCTGACTGACTGCTCGATTTCAACATGTTGGTTGCCATGTTGAGCACTCGGCTGTTGATTTCAACTGATCCATGAAGAGGGCGTGAAGGGCTTGCGCTCAAGGTAGCAGCTAGTCCATGTGCAAACCCGATACATCGTCTTGGCGAATTGCGGGCGCCTCCAAGAAGAGAGAGCTCGCGGTTTAGACTATTCATGCAGACGGAGAGACAAGGAAGAAGCTGTTGAGGGCATGCAAGAACCAGAGTCTTCATGCAATGGGAAGCGAAGACTTGAACGGTATAGCTTGGGTGTTGCAAGACTTGCAAGAGACCATCCCTACAGGACTCTGCGAAGGTGTTTGCTGCCGAGCCCAGAGACTCGATAAGTGAAGAGACGGCACTCAACGTTGCAATTAGAGTGTGTTTGGAAGGCTCGGGCCGCTCAGTGAGTGCCTGAGGGTAGTTCTTGAAGACATTGTTGATGAGTGATTTGGCGGCTGAGATTTGGCCCGATTCTCCTAGGATCTTTCGCCCAATGACATCTTGTATAATGACATTGACAATCTTCCTTGAAATCAAGAGCCGATAACGGTTGTTGATGATGGTGGAATACCCGAGCAAGTCAATCGCCAGGCTCTCCACAATCTTTAGGTAGTGTGTTTCAACGAGCTTCTCCCCCAGTAGTCGAAATAGTTTGCCATGGCAAATACCGATAGTTGCCCGCGTTCGGTTGGAAGTTGTTGGTCTGACATACTGAGTGGCCAGGTTTTTCAGCATATCTGCTAGAGATAATGCTAGAACTTGGCTTCGCTTGCTGGATGGCGCAGGGCTTGCTGACCTAGACGGGATCTCATCTTCATCGCCGGCTATGTTGGGAATTGTAGACGCCCGTTTCAGGGCCTTTTTGGTCTTTTTACCCTTCGGAGATGCGACCTCTGCGGGTCCGCCCTCCGAGTGACCTTGGTACAAGGCTTCGGCGAAGCATTCGGCTGCAGCTTGCCGAACCTGAACTGAGGCAGAGTCGAAGGCCTTGAATGCCGCCGTCTCCAACTTATCGAAATCATTCGAGTTTTGAAAGTAGGATGTATGCTTCACTAAAGCCTTGAGGGTGCGGCAGGCTGAAGCAACAACGAGGTGTCCCTTGTCCGATGAGGCGTAGTTCCGGCCTTGTTTCCAAATGTCCCGTGCAATGACTTCGTCCATGCCCCCTTCCACCATTCGAATAATTTTCCCCAGTGCGGTGAGACATGCCGCGCGAAGACCAGCATTGTTCGAAGAGGACTTGAGTAGCTTGACCAGAGTTGAGCAAGCAAGCGGGTGCAGCCCAATCGCGCTGTCGCCAGCTGAAGCGAACACATCACCTAAGCAAGCGACTGCAGCATGCTTGGTCCGAATGTCAGCTTCCGTCTTCGACTTGCCGCTCGACACAATTGCGATTAAGTCGTTGATGGTTTCAAACAGCAGCTTCCTGTCCCCATGACCAAAGATGTGCGCCAGGCATTTTCCAAGGTTGTTCCGTATAACTCGTGACGGCTGTGGCGAGGACAGGTTGATGATCTGGAAGATCTCCTTTTTGAGATAGAACTGTTGCGCCGTACAGTCATCGGCTACTAGTTGTAGGACATGCTTGGTCAAGCTCGAAACAAACGTGAGCAGAAATAGATCTTGCTGTTCAGCCGGTAGGGATTGAAGCTTGGGGAGGTCAAGCTCTGGGTTCGTAGTCGCGGAGTCGGAGGGAGCTTGCGCCTCGCTGGTACGGGCTGGAGCTTCGGGCTCCTGGGTCGACGACATGGCGCACGGGAAGAGACGCCGTCAACTATGTCCAAGATCGATGGAGTATGGTCGGTATCGTAGGATTCGACAAAATGTTGTTTCTCTGGATTTTGTTTCAAAGGGTGAAAGCAAAGTGGTAACCTAGAGGTTCCCCCATGCCACATGCCACATTGGATGCTTCCAGGGGAATAGCAGGTACCACCTTCAGCATCAACCATGGAAGGTGGGGCTTACTTTTGGCCAGTCTCCGGAGTTAGCCCGGCGCATCCCGGTAGTGCTCGACTTCGAGGCTTCGGACTCGATTCTTTGAGCCAGGAATTGCGAGGGCTATTGTTATCGAAGGACCAATTTCGAGACAAAGATCCGACCTTGGGGGCCTGTGGCTCATCCTTCTTGGGGGGAAAATGGCTACTAGACAGGCTTTACGCCCGCTCGTGAAGGTATCCAGTTCCCTCACTGCCGTCTCACCATCGAATTCCATAATCTGCCGACAATGTCAACGATCCTTCACGACGACGACGGCAAAATGGGCTGGACACAACAAATGGTCCAAGACGAAGCACATCAAAGCAGTCACAGATAAGAAGAAGATGACTGAGCGTGCCGAGTTTACCAAGCTGATTGCCATGTATTCAAGAAGTAGGCTATCAATCTCTCATCCACTTGTAGCTTTTTCTGATCTTGGGGCAGTGTATGGCGAGGATTTGAAGTTCAACCCCCAATTGGCCACTACGATATCTGCAGCAACTAAAGGTAATCCTTAAAGCACTCCGTAGCTCGTACAGCTATTCTAATGGCCATCGGTAGCAAGTATTCCCAAGAACTTGATTGAGGCGGCCATCGCACGAGGTCAAGGGCGTTCTGCCACTGGCGCTCAGCTGGAGTCCATGTCCCTCGAAGTCCTCATGCCACCCGATATTGCCATGGTCATTGATGCTGAGACCGATAACAAGACCCGCACCCTCCACGACTTGCGTCTTGTTGTCAAAAAGTGTGGCGGCGTCGTCGGGTCAACCACCTTCTACTTCACGAGGCGTGGCCGAACTGTGTTCAAGGCGAAAGCAGGTGGCCCGTCGTTGTCTGATGTTCTGGACGAGGCGATTGAGCACGAGGGATTGGAAGACGTGGAAGAACTGCCAGAAGGCGACTTCTTAGCTTGGGCCCAACCAAACACCCTAACCGCCATTACTGAGGCCCTGTCCAAGAAGTTCGAGCTTGAGGTTCTGGATTCTGACATTGTCTGGGCGCCCAACGAAGATACAAAGGTCAGCATTGACACTTCGGCGCAAGTAGATGCCCTCGAACTTCTTTTCAATGGCCTCAAGGAACACTCAGAGGTCAAGGCCATCTACGCCAATGTGCGCCAAGGAACTGTCGGAGACGAAGAGTGGGACAAAGTCGAAAGGAACCTTGATGTATAACATGTAGGATACCGTCGTGTCAATTTTTTTTTCAAGTATCGCTTTTTTGTCCCCAGAACTGAGGTGGGAATATCTTCAATGCCGTTTCCAAACGCCGTGATTCATTTTCATGCCGCCGCCAACCTCCCTCTAATACATAATGTACACATTCGGGTCGTCGTCTCGACAATTGTTCGTCCGTTCAAGACTCCTGGTGCTCCTGGTGCTGTTGCTGTGCTACCTGTCGGCGTTCCTCCTCGAGCTTCTGAGCTTGTCGCAGCTTTTGCCGTGCAACGATGCGTTCGTACTCGGCCTTGATTTCATCTCGGTCACGCGGGAGCTTGTTGCACTCTTCTGGCTTGGGCCAGAAGCCAGGGACGGCAAAGCGGTTATCGAGGTTCGTACCGAAGTAGTACATGATTCCAATTGGAAACATGACGTACATTCCGAACTATGCGCAGCGTGTGGTCAGCGTTTGTGGTCGTGGAGCTGATGATGAAGACAATCGCCAGACCAGCACGCATGGGGACTCTGTCGTTGGGCCGGTGTAAGCCCCCAAAGAGAACATGCGCATCTCACCTTGAACACTTCCAGATTAAGACCGGCCATTGTGACTATTCCGATTGTGCGGCGCTTCCACTGGCGAACCTGAGTTGGCGATGGAACCGATTGAGGCGAAATGCTTGAGCAGACAACGTGATGATGCCTTTAGGCGGATACCTAGCCCCGGTAAAGTGGTACTAGCATCCACACTAAAGCTAAGAAATCCAATCAACGCCATTGGCTCTCCACGATTGTGCTGACATGACTTTAACCCAGTCGCACAATGAAAGATCGTAAACGTGATGTAGAGTTGTCGAGTCTAATAGCGTGTACGAGCTCACACATTTCTTCCATAGACCATCGTCAACCAGTGACACCCCATGCCGAGGGGACAATGACGTTTCAAACCCAAGAGATCCTCGTAATCTTCACCCTCACCCGCCATTGTATATAAACTCCGTATCACCAGATATTCAACGCCTACGACGTGTGTTTGAATAGAATCCTAGGCTCGTAGCCGTTACCTATATGCAGAAGACCCCCAAACTCCTTGGCCATGACCCGCAACGCCTTCATTGGGGTAGCCTTGAACCGCCAGCCCTCGCCTTTTGGGCCTCTTCCATCATTAGGCGTTCTGTAAAACTTCGGGGGGTGCCAGAGAAGCCGACGTTGGCCACGCTGGCGCGGAAGCTGTTGAGGTCTCCCTCGTCCATTCCGCTGCGTCCATCTAGTCCTCCTACAAACGTATTGAAGTGCCCAAGAGAGGCAGCTTGAGCGTGCACTTCAGGGTTGCGAACAACAGGCATAATAACCGGTCGTCCTTTGTACGAACCCAAAGAGCCAGCTTGGAATCGGGCCGTCGTTGGCGTTGTCGGGCCCGAAGTGTTTCGTCCAGTGATATGTACAGCTGGGGATGTTGCGTACAGAGACTGCTCAGACTCTGGCACATCCGGTAGATCGACCTCAGCCTCGTCTTCCTTGGCGACAAGAGGCTTGGGCCGGGGTTTCGGTGGTGCAGATAATCCTCCGGCCTCGAAATGAAACAAATCGTCGTCGTCTGCGTCCGAGTCTTCGGCCTGTTTTGTCCGCTCACCCGAACTAGAACCTTCAGGCTTTGTTGGAGATTTAGGGCTCGGGATAGGCTCGCTGGGTTTGGACTCTTCGGGGCTTTTGACCGGGGACGGCGAACCCGGAGGTTTCTTATTAGTGAAGGACTTGGGTTTCGCCATAGAGAGAAACTCTTCTTCAGACGAGTCGTCCTGGTCCAGATCCTCTTCTGGTTCTTCGCTGACGCTGCCGAGAGTGCGCTCGATCCGTACAGATTCGGGAACATACATTGATGATGGAGGCTCTGGCGCGATAGGCATTGGGTTGCTTGACTCTGCTGTCGGTGTATCCCGCGGGGTTGTATCGATATCCTCTTGCTCAACAAGAACCTCGTCTGGGTTCGAATTCACCACAGTCCACACAGTGCCTTCCTCCAAAGGCGTCCTTGATAAAGCCCTCAAGGCTTCTGACGACGAGATCTTGCGAGGCAGTGCTTGTTCTTCTAGTTCGTCGCCTAGCATGGACGTTGCGCCGGGCTGACGGGGTGGGGGGGCTGCGGCTGCGGCTGCGGGAGGAATCATGAAGTCTGTGGGTTGTGGTGAAGCTGTAGGCAAGACTTCGGCGCCCATGACATCAAAGCGAACCCGCCTAGGGCTGTGCGGGGGCCTGGATGCACTCGAGGAGCGTCGCAGAGCGCTTCGTGGTGTTTTCGATTCGCTTCGATCCGAATGGCCCGACGAGGTTGTGTCATCCGTCGACCGACGAACATGGCCAGGTCGCATAGGCGATTGAGGCAATGCTGGCAGGGCATTCTGCAATTCGTCAAGACCCGGTTGCTGATCCATGTCTGCGCCTTGCTGCTCCTCCGCTCGGATGCCTGGCTCAGGCAGCAGCATCACAAGAGGAGGGCTTGGGAGGTTGACGAGGGGAAGGGGGATGGGCAGCTGCGGGGAGCTCTCGAGCAGAGGTAGGTAACTCGGGGTGAAGAGGCCCTGCAACTCGTGATGTCGATCGCGGGGGCTGCCTGGAGGCTCTGCGGCACCCGATCCGGGGGCAGAGCCAGCAGAAGCAGCGGCGGCGGCGTCGGCAGTAGAGGTCGGCGGGGAGAAGTGGCGTTGGCCCGATCCGGGGCGGGCGAGGGCTCGTGAGTCAGCGTCGAGGTCCAGACTGGTGAGGGCGGAACTGAGGTCTGGATAGTTGGGCAACGACTTGGCAAGGGATTGCCGAATACTGGAGGCGACATTGGGGTGGATGTCTCGGAGCAGATCGTGGTAGTAGCGCAGGAAATCAGCGGCCACCTCGTGGCGAAAGGTGTGAACCTTGTGCTCAAGCTCGGCGAGCCTCTGGGAGAGGTTATCGACAAGCCTGGCCTCGTCCATGGCGCTTAACAGGTTCCTGCAAGCGGACTGGACAATCGCAGGTGTCTCGGTATGCGCATGACGCAACGAAGCTCGGGTAGATGCGTGCCAGAAACTAAAACTCTGCGGGCGACGGCACGCGAGGGTTTGTGAATCGAGTGCCCGCGTGAGCGAGAAAGAGATGGGGATGGGGTCTTTGGTGGGATTTTGACGGCGCCGCCGCCGCCAGAGCACAACGATGGCTACCTACCTACCTACCTCTGCCTGCTAGCAGCGGCCCTTGTTCTTACTATGGCTAGACCAGCCCAGAATTTACGAGGGCTCAACCATTCACGTTTTATCTCTCCCTCTTGCAACGCGCGAGATGCTCGCAATGCTGATTCCAGAAGCCCGGATGCCCCTCCAACAACTGGCTGATCTGCCCTGATCTCATCAACTGTCAACTCTTACCCATCTCACCCCCCCCAGCTTTGCACCGCAAATCATCCCGCGGCCAAGAAGAAGTTTCTTTGTTCTGACTGGCCGGTTGCGGAGACTGGCGATCACCCTGCC
Source organism: Fusarium albosuccineum (assembly GCA_012931995.1). NCBI lineage: Eukaryota > Fungi > Ascomycota > Sordariomycetes > Hypocreales > Nectriaceae > Fusarium > Fusarium albosuccineum. The sequence continues at coordinate 14,326 of JAADYS010000385.1, read as the reverse complement.
GAGTCGCGGTTGGGTCTGCAACAGCCTGATAGCTCCCTGGGTCCTGTCGGCCAATTCGATTGGGTGCCTGGTGACCAAACCCCGCGGCTTAGGGCCCATCGGCGAGACAAGCAGCGCAACTTGCAGCCTCCGAGAGAGGAGGGCAGGCAATGATCTTCTTTTTCTTCATTGTTGACCGTCACATTCTTCGGGTTTCAGTTCTCGCATCCGCCATGACTCGATGAGCTCCAAGACGTCCGTCCAGAAGTGATGCCGACCTTGTCCAGGTTCTTACATCATTGCTGCACCCAAACTTGGGCACAACCCTGGCTCTCAATGGTGCGCCTTTTACCCTTGTAGGCAGGTCAATGTGACAGACCAAGCTGAATGACATGGCACCCACGTGTGCACGGCGTCTGTTCTCCGGCCGTTGACTATTCTCTTTGTGTCATGACGAGGGGCTGAGACATCCATGATGATGGTTGTGAGGTAGACACTTGTATTAGTGATGAAAGCCACCGACTTGATGGCCTCTAGCCTCGGTGTGTGCTTATTGGTCAAGTTTTACCACACTCTCCTTTCATTGAATCAGTCAATTGGGCTTCGCAAATCTATCAAACTCATCCATTGATGTCGGCATGTCCCCAGTATTGTTAATTTAAGATAGCATCGTCTTGCGCTGTCCGAAATGACGTGACTGAACTATCCCAACACTGAATAACACACTTACCCAAGAGATAGACGGTGGAAAGTAGACACCAGGAAATACTTGAGGTAGTTTGTTGGCTCTGTAGTTCCCTAGCCCTGCTTGGTGGTATTCACGTAGAGACTAGGTAATCAAGATAATTTCTACTCCGTATATGGCCTACAATTCGGCCTTGGTTATTGCATCTCGGGTGTCCATCCCTTTACTGCGGCTGCATCAAGCGGGCTGGTTAGAGACGCTCATTGCACAACCACCCAGCATCGACATCCGCAACAACATTGCCCGTTTGGGTACGCAAAAGCAATTCACTCCAAGGGCTCACAAAATGAACACTTACACAATTATGTGTGTTATGCATTTCTTATGTGCGCACAGTCGCAAACTGCAACAAACCACACCGCCTTCTGTTTCTGGACTTCGTGGCTGGTTCTGCCGGAAATTCGGACCTCGAGCTTCCAGGAGCACTGACCTCTTTCACATCAGATATCCTCAACACGGCCGCATTTACCGCGACAGCTCGCGGCCCTTCCCATTGACTATACTGAGAGCAACACCGTTGGCGCAAAGACAACCGCCTTTGAGACCTCTAATTACGAGCTTTACTCATCCACCGACTAACAATGTCAACCATTACTCCAGACGCGCTGCAGTCGGGAAACCCGCCCATCATCCCGCTCTCGTTCAACTCTAACCAACCCGAAAAAGTCACCCTCTACCCGCTTTCGAACTACACTTTTGGCGTCAAGGAGACGCAGCCTGAGGAGGATCCATCCGTGATCGCCCGCCTGAAGCGGCTCGAGGAGCACTACACCGAGCATGGCATGCGGCGCACCTGTGAAGGCATCCTCGTCTGCCACGAGCACAATCACCCACATATCCTAATGCTTCAGATTGCGAATGCCTTCTTCAAGCTTCCAGGAGACTATCTCCGACCCGAAGACGACGAGATTGACGGCTTCAAATCCCGACTTGACGAGAGGCTGGCGCCGGTTGGCCGCCTGGGAGAAGGAGAAGAAGCTGGCGACTGGCAGGTTGGCGACTGCTTGGCCCAATGGTGGAGACCCAACTTTGAGACGTTTATGTATCCTTTTGTTCCGGCGCATGTGACAAGACCGAAAGAGTGCAAGAAGCTCTACTTCATTCAATTGCCCAAGACAAGTACGTTGGCTGGAGCTCGTTCACATGCTTGATACTGACCCGACTTGCAGAGGTTCTAAGTGTTCCTAAAAACATGAAGCTTCTGGCAGTCCCTCTGTTCGAACTCTACGACAACACTGCGCGGTACGGCCCACAGCTCTCTGCAATTCCTCATCTTCTTAGCCGGTACAACTTCCAGTTTGTCGACGAGAATGGCAACGTCGTTGCCGCAACACCGGGATCCGGTGCCCCAGACGGATACGTGCCACAAACAAAGGTTTTGGCCGGCGACGATACAGACATGAAGGAGGAGAATGGAACGAGCTGATCTCCTAGGGTATCAATTTGGAGACATGGCGATGGTGTTTGGCGTTCGTTATATGTATAAGGGAATGGTCTAAAATTCATGTTTGACTTTTGATATCAATGCTTTCCCCTTCCGGGAACCTCTAAGCCTTCTCTCCCTGGATAGTCGCCATAACCCGGCGCTGGTGCCGGCTCGCGCGGAACTCCAGGTACCAGATTCCCTGCCATGTTCCTGTCGCCTGTATCACGGTTAGTTGTTTTAGCCACTCATCAAGAGGTTTATATAACTCACCAACTTTCCATCCTTGATGGGGATTGTGACACTTGCTCCGATAAGAGCCGATTTGATGTGTGCGGGCATATCGTCCGGGCCCTCAGCACTATGACAGTTAATATGCTCTAAGCATGGAAGAGAATCATAAGACACTCACTCGTGCCGGTACAGGGCCTCTCCTTTGGGTCCCTCTGCAGGCGCAATTCTGTCGAGAGCGTCACTCATATCCTCGCGGACGTCAGAGTCCCCTAGGGAAGTGGGCGGGTTAATATGAGACGTCCCGCTCTTGGAGGTGGTTGGATCTTACAGTTCTCGTTTAAGCTCAGAGCGCAGCTCGTGTGCTGGACAAAGAGATTCAAGAGACCAACTTTGTAGTCTCGAATCTCAGGAAGGGCGGAGACTACTTGATCGGTGATCAAATAGGAGCCCCGCGACTTGGCTGGGAGGGTGAACTGCTTCTGGAACCAACTCATGGTAGTCGAGGTTGAGTGATCTAGGGTTGGAGGAGGGGCCGTTGGGTGGGGTTGAGACGAAGATCCCGTGAATCCAAGTAAACTTAGAGGTAAAGTCCAGAGAAAATGAAATGCGCCGGGGAACAGCGAAATCACCAGCAAGAGACAGAGAAGGACCGGGGTGGTTGTAGAATTGAGACGTGATGTTTGAGGTTGAGCCATGGTTATATCGTGGTTGAGCAACAAATGCCCGTCATAGTGGGGCACACGTTGGAGTCCAACTGGGGCTTTTGAACCTGTCAGCTACCGAGAAGGTTCGGCCAATCGTAGCGCGCTATTTATAATCTCGCCCTGGAACGGGAAGAGCTGCCAAATGCCCGGGTGGCACAGCGACATGCTATTTTGAACTGGTGTTGACCATACCAGTCATGGACTTCCCGGTTCCTGAATTCTTAGACTCTAGAGCTGTTGCGGCTCCTGTGCAGTATTGGCAGTTGAGAACGCATGAACAGGCCAAACATCAAATTCTCGAAGCTGCTGCCTTTGCTCATTCCTTGTATTGGCGTAGTATATACAAAATCCCTGGTTTGTTTCAGCCAGAACACAGTACACATATCATTTTTCCTTCCCCTCACACGTCTAGTGGTCCAGATGTTTCCCCCGTCGATTCAAACTCAGGTACTAAGCAAATCATGACAGGGGGTAGGAGGTCTCGGGAAGGGATTCGAGGTGCTCGCGGTGGTGCTCGTTGGCCTGGCAAGTTATCAGCATATCCTCAAACTCATAGATCTGTTAGAAGGGCGGCATACGTAGGGCAGGCCGCAGTAGTTGCAGGTGGAAATCTCAGGCTTGTCGGTGTTGATGAAGATCTGGGGGTGGCCGTTGGGACCACCACCGCCATTGCAGGACACAATTCGGTCGTGGGTCCATCGCACGGGCTGCTTGTGGATCATCTCAATGGCGGACTTGGGTTGAGGCTATCAAGCAGTCAGCCGGGTCGGGCTCCTTTCCCAGCTGTCACATCCAGCTCGTACCTGAAGAGAGAAGTCGGTCTGTTCGAATCGGGGGCCAGTCATGGCCTGGGATCGGGGGCGCTGGCTGCGGGACCACACGCCAACGCGGTTCGGGGCCTGGTTGATCTCGACAGACTTCGACTCTTCGACGGGGGTGGGGGACGTCTCGTTGGTCTTCGCGGAGGCGGCGGCCTCGAGTTGCCGGGCTGAGGTGGTGAAGGCACGCTGAGCGAGTCGCGCGTTGCGCGCGAACAAGCCAATTGTCCTCAATTGAGACGTAGCCATTGTGATTGCGTCGGATACCGGGTGTGCGGAGCGATTCGACGTTGTCGGCTCGGGATGGGCAGTTGGTAGTCGTGAGGCATTGAAGTTGGCCGTGGAACAACCCAGTTCGGAGCTCCGGTTTATCCGGCCGAAATAATTTCTGTACCACGCTTCTTGATGGATAATGCGCCTGGAAGTCATGCTTTGCGACAACCACCTTCTTTGTTAATTTTGGGGAGGCGACTTCTGAAAAACTCTTGAAGAGGTCTCTAACAATCGACAACTTAATTGGAGCACCTGTCTTTGTCAACACTTTTTATGCTATCGATATTGCGACACTAGGCTTCGACGCCGTTTATCTCCTGCCACATTCATTGGTGGTTGCCTCTCAACAACACCGAGCATCGATCGATATCACACTCCAGCCATGGCGCCCGAAACACCGAGAGGCGTCTCGTCGAGACTCCTCACGATGAAGTTTATGCAGCGAGCAGTTGCTTCAGGAAACTCTTCACCCGACCCAGAAGCGCATTCGGCCAAGAAGCGGAAATTGGGGCACTCCCCAGCAACAGGTCGAATTGACGTAAACATCGATGAAGCGGCAATCAAGGCCGCCCTGAGTGACCAAGAAGCGAAACGCCAGGCAGCGTTGGACAAGCACGTGGGCGGAGACACTCATTGGGTTCTTAACAACGCATGGTCAGGCTCCAAGGCCGCCAGCAACTCAAAACAACCGCTGAATGTCGTCTACGTTGGATATGGTGACATAGATTCGTCTAATGACTCAGGCGACAATGAAGATGCTCCAGCCAGGGGGCGAACATCGACAGGCAACTACAAAAGCTCAAAGAATCAGGCATGTTGGCCGCTGCAGCTACCACACTACAATTCAGGGCCTGGAACAAAACTGACTGTTTATCTGTAGAATGCGAATTCGCAAAGGATGTCAGATGATGAGGATGATAGCAGCGACGATGACTCGGGTGACTCTGATACACCGACCTCGGGGCGAAAGCGGAAGCCATCCAGTGATAGCCCGCACACCCAAGATTCTCGCAGTCGCTCACGCTCCAGATCTCGGCCGCGGCAGAACATGGAGAGCACCAAAGCTAAAGAATTCCGTGATAAGAGGAAGAAGAAAGAAGTGAAGCTAAGCAAGCTCACTTCCATTTCTTCTGGGGGAGGGATCTCGTCAGGGGGAGGCAGCCAGTTTTCGCCCGCCAACAAGTCTATGTCTTGTCACAAGTGCCATAAGGTTGGTCACAAAGCTGTAGACTGCCCCAGTTCTGGAGCATCTCGGGGGCGATTCAACAAATAATCCATCCCTGGGTTGTCCACTGAAGCGCTGTTCAGCCACGCATACCCTTTTGCAAGATTCACTTGTGGAGAGGATGTCGTGCCCAGAGCTCTTTCTTTGTTCACTTCTCCTTTGCATCAAACCCCACCCACTGGAACTGGAATTCCTGATCACCGTGTCCTTCTGAAAAGCGTGCTGTTTCTCTTTCTCGTGGCCATGTTTTGTCCCAAGCGCCTTTGTGTCAGACTGCCGTGGGTTATTACACCACGATGGAACTTGTGGAACTGGGGTTCTGGAGTTGGCTCACCAGAGGCCAGTAATCAAGGCCTTGTTGAGAAAGAAAAAATGTACGAATAGGATTAATAAAAAAGCCGGGTTAATATGATATCTTTCGAAGTCCGAAGTCTGCGTGGTAATGACAGATTTAGCATGAACGTCAATAGTGAGAGGCGGATCTGACATGTGAATGAATGGGCAATGACAACTGATAATTGCGCGAGAATGTGACGATACACTGTGCCATGTTAATGAATATCCGTGGCCACCTTGTTAACCCACCAAAAAAACTCGGCTGAATCAGTCGCATTAAAAACTTATCATGTGCTTGCTTAATGTCTTGCTCGACTCCGGCTGATATAGGTGCCTCGGAAGCTCAACGATGAGAAGCCGGCACCGACAGCGACAAGGGTCATGATCTCACTCCCGTTGACCGACGACAGCGCTTCATTCAATTCCAGTTGACCGGACGACTGGAAAACACATGGACACGGAGACCAGGCGGGAAGTCTAGACAAGACACCGGGAATGGGAGCGGAGAACGTGTCTCGCCTCTGAGCTGCTCGCCTACTACCGGGCTTTTTCGGCCAACCTTTGTAGACACCTGAGGTCATCTTACATGTTGTGATATGCTCCAGGATCTTGCTAAGAAAGTCGACAGGTTGGGCATTCAGGGGTAACAATGGCACTGGTCGTACTGTACCTTACCTATGCAAGGGCTGCCGGCATCAGGGGTGCACAACCTGGGGTTGCCGGGTCTCTGCACAGTATGGATGCGATACTGGGTGGACAACAACACGACAGCGCATAAGTGAAGCAACTATTAGACCGAACGTCATCCGCTGTCATTATCGCCAAGGATTTCTAGTTTAGAACCACTCACTTAGTGAACCAGGGCCTAGGTCACAGGCGAGAGACTCCCTTGATGGCTCACCGAAAGATGTTTCTGGCAATGATGCCTCGGTGGGTGTGCTTCAGGGATTCACCATCCCATGCCAAGTATATATATCGCCCTTGCGGCGACCCCCGACATAAGGTTTTCTTCGTCATCGGGTTGTCTTTCCAAATCCACCTTTATTTCACCAAAGGGTATTGCGTGCGCTACCGCCATCTCGATATCATTTAGCGACATATCTCAATAGCATCCTTCATACCTCGTACAAGTCTTGGGGTGTCGTTGCCACAACTAACAAGACAAGGTCTTACCCGGCGACTCGGCACTGTTTCCTGGACACGTCGCAATTCCCGGCAGATAATACATTGGTCCCGGGGATCGACGTGGAGGTCGGGACCTGCCAGTTTGGTGTTGCGCTCTGTCGTGCCGACAAGGTGCTCGCCTCATCTCGCAACAAGCAAGCGAAAACTCTGTCGACAAAAGGAACGTGAAGGGAGTGATCCCTGTATGCCATTTGTTGGCGATCTTGGTCCTTGCGAGATTATACGCTGGACATCCTCCGACAACCAACCAATGTGAGTACCTGTCTTTGGTTCTCGAGTCAGCTTCCTCTGCAAGCCCTGCCCTCACTCTCTACCTTCGTTGATGATGCGCTTCACTCGTGGCCCGTAGCAGGGGTTCCCAGCCGGCGGCAATAGGCGCCCTGTCCGCCACTAAAAAGGACGCCAGGCGGATGCCACGAGGAAGGGTATCTTGCATGCCTGCCACTGACAACGGGAGAACGACTTCAGGCGAGATTTGCGAGGCGCCGCTTTGACGTTGAGAAGGCACAGGAAACGGGCCATTTTAACTTATTGGAGACCCGGCGGCCCATGCAATTTGCCTGCCAGAAGAAGCAAAGTGACGTCTAATATCCCGGCCGAATTCGTGACCCCATTCCGGCTTGTGGGCTGTTGACCCCAGATTGATGATCTTGAGGGCTGACGGGGCAGTTTGTTACAGACCACCCTGTAGACAGAGCACCGAGCGATCAGGACGCCCCATTGGAAACCGGTGGAGCAATCCCCATTGCAACACTTCGACCGCTCTTGATGCCGACCTGAGTCGAGGACAAGTAACGTAACTACCCAACCATTCGATGGTCTAAGCTCCCGTCATCAACCTGGGAAAACCTACCTGTGAGTGAGTAAGCATTGACCGCAGCAGGTGCTTCTGGACGGACGTCCCGGGTTATCGAGCGCCTTCCTTTCGGAGAAGAGAAGAGAAGAGAAGAGAACAACAAAGCAAGATTATCCCGTATTCAGCATCGTCATCACCGCCACCTCCTTTACAACACCTCACCTCGTCCGGAAGGCGGCGATTGGTCATTGGTATTTATAGACGACTTGCAGAAAGTCTTACTTGTATGTTGTCTCGCCTAGCTCTTAGACGAGACAACAAAAGGAGACCAGAACCGAGATAGCCAAACGGGATCTACCGAGTATCTTTAACCCATAGGTTGGTCACATTGCCTCTGAGGCCCGTCACCTAGCGATAACGTCAGTTCGACAGCTGCTGACAAGATAGACGCGTATCTTGTCCGGACCAAGCTAGAGAACGCCCGTGGTTACACTCAGACCTCGTCTTCTCAGGCCAACAGCAGCCCAAGCAGACATAATAACTACCCTACCTACGTACGCCGTGGTGAGCAATAGGGGTCCGGGTGCTTCCATGTAAAAAGACTGACCGTTGTGCGGCTCGCCATCGGCTCGCCATCGGCTCGCCACAGGACTCAGCAGCCCACAACAGGGCTACAGCACGCATCCACGCACACTCTCCACCATCCGTCTACCCTACCGCGCCTCAAGCTTGTCGCCCCAACAAGGTGCCGACATTCTCCATTCCTGCCCGGACAGGTCGGAGCACCGGTGCTCGTCCAGTACCTACGTACAGCCGCGTTTGCTGGCCGGGTGTACAAATCTATCTTGTCCAACGTTTCTTGTTCGTCCGGTGTGACGAGGGGATATCGCCCCAAAAGTACCCTCGGGGTAGACCATTAGAAGTTGTCGATTCTTGTTCAGCTCGCCCATTATCAGACGCTATCCCGGCCACACTACCCGTCCGGGCGGCTCTTTGCTCAGATCTCGCAGCCATCCACCGCCGGTGCTCCCACAGGCACCCTCGACAGCGACCCTAAAAGACTACACCACCCACATCGCCGGTAACATTGGACCTTCTGGCTTGCAATAGCGGCTCCACAGCCAAGGGGATCGCTCCGTCGCACAGACCCCGGGCGTTCTATCGTGGCCCTCATCTGGGGACTCTAAGTGGTGGCGCACCCCACAGCCGCCCTCTCAGCGCTGCTCTCCCCCCCAGCGCATGTCAGTGTCCTGGTCATCGAGTTCATTACACCACAGTGCAGCACCCTCGAGGCCGTGGCACCTAGCCCTAGGTAGGGCCCCCCTTAGCTGAGGACGAGGGGCACTGAGTAGGTACATAGAACGTCCAGCGCCCATAGCTTCCCCCTCCACGCCTCCCAGCCCTCCCCGTCCAGCTCTTCTCCCCGCGACTTTTCCCCCCTGTTGCACTGGCATCCATCCGGCACCCGCACCAAACCCATCTAACCTAAGCCTGCCGGCCTTCGGATCAGTGTATTTGCGCATCTCAGCACGCCAACGCAGCCGCCGACTTGGCTGAGTCCCTTGCTACCTCCGACCGACGCCCCCAGGCACTGGCTCCTTTTCAAACCTGCCACGGCCGCCTTTCGCTCCGGTTTTCGGGTTTCTTTTTGTGCTGTGACGGTGTCGGTGTCGTGGACTGCATGTCCGGTTTGCTGTTGAAACACCCACAATGCCTCACTCGCAGCATGACGAAGATGTCGCCGCCACTACGGCCGGTCTTGATGCCCCGGTGACGCTCGTCACCGACTTGCTCGAGAAGCCCTCGCTCGACGATCGCGACTACCGGGTCATCCGCCTAGATAATGAGCTCGAGGCGCTTTTGGTCCACGATCCAGAGACGGACAAGGCCAGCGCTGCCCTTGATGTCAACGTTGGCAACTTTAGCGACGAGTCGGACATCCCGGGCATGGCCCATGCGGTCGAACATGTAAGCCGTACCCTGAATGCCCTCAATTGGTTTTCTGCTGGAGCGCCCACTGACATTTCCCTTCCTGCCGATAGCTACTGTTTATGGGCACCAAGAAATTTCCCATTGAGAATGAATACGGTCAATATCTGTCCGCCCATTCGGGAAGCTCCAACGCCTATACCGGGCCGACCTCTACCAACTACTTCTTCGATGTTGCTGCCAAGCCGGACAACGACCAGGATCCTTCAGATAGCAACCCGTCCCCCTTGCGCGAGGCTCTGGATAGGTTCGCCCAGTTCTTCATTGAGCCACTCTTCCTCCCCAGCACCCTGGATAGGGAGTTGAAGGCTGTCGACTCGGAGAACAAGAAGAACCTTCAGAATGACACTTGGCGGCTCCACCAGCTCGAAAAGTCCTTGTCAAACCCCAATCACCCATTCTGCCACTTTTCAACTGGTAATTTCGAGGTCCTAAAGACCCTCCCCGAGGCTCGTGGGATCAATGTGCGGGACAAGTTTATCGAGTTTCATGCCAAACACTATTCGGCCAACCGCATGAAGCTGGTTGTCCTTGGCCAGGAACCGCTCGACGTTCTCCAAAAATGGGTCGTGGAGCTCTTCTCTCCCGTCGTCAACAAGAAGCTTCCGCCAAACAGATGGCCTGGTGAGGTTCCCTTCCGGGAGTCTGACCTCGGCATGCAATGCTTCGCAAAGCCCGTTATGGACTCACGAGAGCTAAACCTGTATTTCCCCTTCATCGATGAAGAGTTTCTGTACGCCAGCCAGCCCAGTAGATACATCAGCCACCTCATCGGCCATGAGGGTCCCGGAAGCATCATGTCATACATCAAGTCCAAGGGCTGGGCAAACGGTCTTAGTGCTGGAGCATATCCCGTATGCCCCGGCACGCCTGGCATCTTTGATGTTCAGGTTCGCCTGACGGAGGAGGTAAAGAAATGAAACCCAGTCTTTCAATTGTACACTTGCTAATAACCACACAGGGCCTCAAAAACTACCCCGAAATCGTCAAGATCTTCTTTCAGTACATCACTCTCCTTCGCGAATCTCCACCCCAGGAATGGATATTTCAGGAGCAAAAGGGGATGGCAGACGTGGACTTCAAGTTCAAGCAGAAGACCCCGGCCAGTCGGTTTACTAGTAGAATCAGCTCGGTTATGCAGAAACCCCTCCCCCGTGAGTGGCTACTGAGCGGCCATAGCCGCCTCCGAACCTTTGAACCTGAGCAAATCGAGAAAGCTCTGACCACCATTCGCCCCGACAATTTCCGCATGGTCATCGTATCTCGCAACTATCCCGGTAATTGGGATCAGAAGGAGAAATGGTATGGAACCGAGTATCGTCACGAGAAGATCCCGGAGGATCTCATGGAGCAGATCAGGAAGGCCGCTTCGCTGTCTCCTGCAAACCGCCTAGACGCCCTTCACCTGCCACACAAGAACCAGTTTATCCCCAACCAGCTCGAGGTTGAAAAGAAGGATGTCACAGAACCAGCGCTTTGCCCACGAGTATTGCGCAATGACGGCAGTGCCAGGACCTGGTGGAAGAAGGATGATACCTTTTGGGTTCCTCGCGCCAACGTCATCGTCAGTCTGAAAACGCCCCTTATCTACGTCTCTGCCGAGAACAATGTCAAGGCCCGTCTGTTTACGGATTTGGTTCGCGATGCTCTCGAGGAGTATTCTTACGACGCGGAATTGGCTGGCTTGCAGTACAATGTTAGCCTTGACTCGCGTGGTTTATTCCTGGATGTTAGCGGCTACAATGATAAGCTCCCGGTTCTGTTGGAACATGTTGTCACGACAATGCGGGATCTCGAGATCAAGGAAGACCGGTTCGACATCATCAAAGAACGCCTGACCAGAGGGTACAATAACTGGCAACTCCAGTCTTCTTACCACCAGGTCGGTGACTATACCAACTGGCTGAACGCTCCGTCGCGAGATTTCATAGTGGAAGAACTTGCTGCAGAGCTTCCCACCGTTACCGCTGAAGGCGTACGACTATTTCAGAAGCAAATGCTTGGCCAACTATTCATTGAAGTGTATGTGCATGGTAACATGTACAGGGAGGATGCTTTGAAAGCAACGGACATGGTCGAGTCTATCTTGAAGCCTCGGATCCTCCCTCGATCCCAATGGCCAATTCTTCGCTCGCTCATCTTGCCACAGGGATCTAACTATGTCTTCAAGAAGACCTTGAAGGATCCAGCCAATGTCAATCACTGCGTCGAAACCTGGTTCTACGCCGGTAGTAGGGAAGACCGCGAAGTCCGTACGAAGACTCTTCTTTTAGACCAGATGATGCATGAGCCTGCTTTCGATCAGCTCCGAACAAAAGAACAGCTCGGTTATATCGTTTTTAGCGGACCTCGGGCCTTTTCGACGACGTATGGCTTCAGGTTCCTCATCCAGAGTGAGATGACACCCGAGTTCCTCGACGCTCGCATTGAGGCTTTCCTCAAGAGATACGCGGAGACATTGGAGAATATGAGCGAGGCTGAGTTTGAGGGCCATAAGCGTAGCTTGGTTATCCGAAGACTCGAGAAACTCAGGAATTTGGACCAAGAATCTACTCGCCACTGGACTCAAATCACGAGCGAGTATTATGACTTTGAGCTTGGTAAGTCAAACCCAATGATGTCTATGGTTACACGAATATTAACTGGCCACAGCCCAACGTGACGCAGCGCAAGTCAAGCAGCTGACAAAACCGGAGGTTGTTGAGTTCTTCAACAAGCATTTCAACCCCGCCTCGAGCGAGCGGGCGAGGTTATCGATTCATCTCCACGCGCAGGGCAAAGCTGAAGGGGCGGAGAAGAGACAGGAGGAGGCCCAGAAGAAGGCGGAAGAGGAGGTTCCAGCTGGAGCTGGTGCCAATGGCACGTCGGCCGTGTCGACTGCGGTGGACATCACCGATGTACGAGTTTTCAAGGCAAACCTCACGGCCAGCGCCCGGCCGGTAAAGGATGTTGGCGAGTATGAGGACAGGGATGCGAAGCTCTAAGGAAACAGGATATTGATTGCCCACACCGCAGCTTAGGTTCTTTAACGTTAGTTCCTTTTCGTTGGCGCTTTGTTGGAGGCGGAAAGGCCGGTTGAAGGAGCATGTTTAGACCAGGGCGTGATGCATGAACATGGTTAGATGAGAGATATTATGACATGGCTAGGGAGAGGTCTTGGACAGGCAGGTAGGGAGCTGGGTGTTACAGTAGTGGATAGTAGCCCGCGATGGACTCACATTGTTGCAGAACAGCGTCTCTGTGGGTGAAAAGTTGTGAGTGCATGTTGAAAGCTGTGGATTTCACGAAGATGGAAACGCCCTAGGCCATTGGAGTCCCCGTCGAATGCTGTAAGCTCAGCCGAGCATCAATTGAGTGAGTTGAGTTGCTGCCAGTTGGGCACGGCAAGCCAAAATGACCATGTCCAGTTTTGAAGCGTCTTTCACGTGAAAGGAAGGACATGACGTAGCTCGTCTTTAGTTTCTGATTGGTTTCCTGAGGTAGACCGTAGACGTGGTAATACAGTAAAGTGCCGAATGGCGGTATTGATTGGTATCGCAGATTCCGAATGTAGGTAGCCGTCAAGGGGCAGGGGTACCTTGGACATAGATTGTGTGGGACCTTGAATCAACAAGCAAGGGGGAAAATATGAAAACCTAGATGCCGATCTGAGGTTTGGACAGCGGTCAAGGCATGCGCGCACCCAAGGCACCCTGCGGATTGCGCATGGTTGCGTGTGGGCAAATGCTTATTGATGCTTTGATTCCGCATGGCGGCAACAGGCTGGTTGCCGGAAGAAGGATAGCTGCGGTGAATTTATCTGAGCTAGCAAGCACTCTGGAAGCCCCAGGATATTTGCGGCAAGCCGAGATATGGAGTGGCAGAGTTGATTCTGAACCCCGAGACGGCCTACATAGTATGCTGGCTTGTCGAGTCTGAGTTGACAGTACGTAGAGAGGCTCCAGGCACCCCTGCCACGTACGATACGGCGCAGCGCAGCTGATAAATGACAGCTTGGAGGATGGAGGGCTGGCCTCCACTGTGGGTTATTATTATTATTATCATCATCATTACAGTCTGCCCTGGCTGGCACCCGCCTGGACGAGGTGAGCAGAAGCAGACCCATGTGGGGGAAACTGGAATCAACCTTAGTTATGAATGAATCGTATTCAGCCAATGGTTGGCTTGATGCCACATCGTTGCTGCTGCTGCACGGGCCCTCCATCTCACAAGGCGGCGACTCGATTGTCTTGTTCTTACATACACATGATAATTCCTGCCTGTACCGTACCTTTCTTTCTGCACCAGGAACAGGAACACTCACCTATTTCGTGCATCGACAAGACTTGGATTGGCACTTGACGGGAGCTTATCAGAAACTTTGGCGGATCGACGTCACGAGCCACAGCAACTCACACCTTTGCTTGTCCTGACCCGCATCCACTCTCTTCTTCTCTTCTTCTTGTTCATCATCACCGTCTCTGCCTGCTGCTACTCACTCCTGGTCAGCCAGCTCTCACCCCGCCACGCGCCAGGGCCACAACACCACGTCTTTTAGAGAGTGCCCCACCGTGTGACCGTCACCGCCAGCCTCCACAGCCCCGATGCCACTGATGCTTGTGCCCTCTCCTGGCTGCTCC
>JAADYS010000384.1:0-38758 GCA_012931995.1 Fusarium albosuccineum | reverse complement strand
GGGGATGGGGGCTTGTGGTTTTCGCTCGAGAGGGAGTTGGGGGTTGTGATGTCAAATGTTGTGAACATTGGGGCGGCACGTGAATGCTAAGCAACTCAACAGGGTCGGGAAGGAACAAGAGCGAGGACTCTTTCTGTCTGCATCTTGCAGGACGAGATGGGCATCAGCCCTGCGAGCGATAGCCCGCCATGATCCTCCTCGCTAGCGCGGGCCAGCAAAATTTGTCAGCCAAGCCGAGTTGGCGACTCATGAGATGGGGGGTGGCAAAGCACCGCCATTTGACGAATATCTGGTTCAATAGTAATTGTGAATACTACGATCTGTGACTCGAGATCTATGAACATGCATATTTAATGTATTTTGCCGCAGCTTTGTCAGTGATGGTCATCTCCTGTGCCCTGACGACTGTGAAGACAAGGCATGTCGGCTGCCTGTATCAGTTCGGATAACAGGGCTCTCCAACCAACCATTTGTCGGAGAATAAAAGCTCACACTCTATGATGGTCTTTCATAATAAACAGACGTCCAGATCGTTCCAGAAACATTTCATCTTTATTATTGGACCCCAGAATAACTGAACCTGGGAGATTAGGCAGGCCTGAGTACGGCCAATCAGGCCCATCTCCGTGTCTGGATTGGGAAATCGGAGATGCTCCGAAAACTCCTTGTGGAAGCGGTCCACTCTGGGCATGTCATAATATGATGGCTGAGGTCCATGAATGAGCTGGATTTCTGTTCATTTTTCGAGGGTTTGAAGTAGGCGACATCTTTCAGTGACCGTCAGGTCTTCCAGAACGGTAAAGCTTTCCTTGGTAAGCCGAAGGCCACCTAGCGGAAAGCTGTTGCACAGTTCCACCTTGACACCGAATGTGGTGGACGAATGTTGGAGAGTTGGGCCACGTCCATCGTGATTCGATAGCAAGGGGCTTCTTTGTCTTTTAAGATTTCCCGAGTTCGGAAAATATGTGCCTTTTGGGCCAGTTTGCCTCCCTGGTGTGGCACCCGTGAAGCCAAACAACTCACAGCCGAACGTACATGGTTACCTAGTTACACTCATCTCTGACCGTCGAGGAGGTCGGAAATCCAAGGCAAGCATCCAAAGGTCTGCTCATGAGTCGAGTAGCAGAGGACAGAAATGGTGTTCTGCCGTATGCTATCGTCTGACCGTCGTCGTAGCTGGACCTGAAAATCCCTAGACAATACAACATTTCGAAGACAGGCCAGACATTCATACCTGCCAAAGATGATACGAGTCTTGAATCTCCCACTTCTAGTTGTCTATTGGATCTCTCTTGCTCATAGCCAGGAGGGACCGCACCTGATTTGTCGAAACCCTAACAACAGCAACTATACCGTTATTCAAGGTGCATGCGCGTGGTGGCGAAGCGGACTTGTCTCTGTTGACTGACACCAGATCCCAGACCCTTTTTTTGGCGACAAAGATGTTGGGCAGCCTGGAATCATGCTCCATACCATCTATGGCGAACGCGATCCTCGCTGGTTCATGGTATATCAGAACGGCATCGACTTTAAGCCCTACCGAGCTATGAGGGTAGCTGACATTGAACTCTTGCACAGCCCAGACCTTGTCGCTAATAACGCTGATAGATCCCATCCAACACTGCCGTTTTCGTCGACCTCACCACTTTCTGCCGCTCTTTCGCTGGAAGAATCGTCCGGGGCGCCAATGTCAACTTTGACGGCCAAGCCCACAACTTGGGTACATGGGTTGAGATCAACTGGGAGAACTACCCAAGCACGTACGGAGGCGTGTCTGTCATTGAAGGTGAATTTACAGCATTACAAATATAAACGACTCTGATTTGGCGTCATCTAGGAAACGACGGGCCGATCCTTCTTCAGTCCGAGGACAAAGACACGCCGATTATGGGCTTCGCTGTGGACCTCATACCTTCGGCACCCGAAGAGTGCAAGACCTCCAAGGATAGTGGGGGTGCAGCACTGAAGCCAACCGACAAGGATGGCTATGATGAGAAGACGAGGGATTATACCATGGGCTTTCTTGATGATGAGAAGGTGTCTATCCACAAGAACCACACCGCGACGGCTATGTCCCACAACGGGAGGTTCAAGGTGACGTTTCTCTATGGCTATCATTGATCAGGATCAATACGAGCATGGGATGGGGCGAAATAGAGTCTTGAATTGAGGGTGAGCCGAATGCCACCGCATTTCGCCCTGATCACTGCAGTTCATCTCATGCAAATCTATCACGGTGCCGACGCTGTAAACCGATCAGCATGTCTTCAACCACGCCCTAGTTATCCTTTGTCTGAATAGCCTAACCTCTTGCCAAGCGCCCTATTTCTTGTCATGATGGATGTCTTTCCTAATCCGGTAGCTAAAAAGAGACCACGAGATACGCGAGTCATCACCGAAGGCCGGAGTCTTATCTTCAACGCGGGGTAACCCTCTCAGCCCATGGACCGGAGTCTGTCATTTGTGACCTGCACTGTAGTCTCGCCAAGCTTCCCACTACGGAACTCTGTCAAGTTTTCAGAGTCCACCAGTTTGACTAGTTGTAGCGGTTGTCTTCGGTCTGAATGCGTCCTTTCCGAGTAACTGGACCGGGATAAGATGCCTGGGACCGGCACCGTATCGCCGGAGCCTGTTGAAGAATGATGAACCTGTGGAGATCTGGATAGTAGAAACCGGCAGAGCCAAGAATTGACCACAAGCTAATCATGAAAAAGAGAGCATAGATTCATGACCGTAGATAATCCATCACGCCCTTCCCCCACCTCACAGCGCTCTTGTACTTCCACATCCCCGGCGCATTACCCTTGGTGAGACCATCAATCGCATCAGCAAACTTGTGACCGAGACCTTCCTCCTTGATCTGTTTGACTGGGTAGAGATACGTCTTGAATGAGAAGAGGAGGGCGCGTGTTTTGGGGAGACGAGTGAGGGTTTGAAGTTCGATGCGCAAGAAGGTCTGAGTTGCCATGTTAGTTGCATGTAGTACACTCATGAAGGGAGAGGCCTACCTTTTCGATATCCACCTCTTCGTCATTCTCATAAACATCGTCGCCAGTGATGTGGTTCCCCTTTGAGTTGAACAACTCAGCATGAGTCTGTACCGACCACTGCACCATCGTTAGCATCTTGTCCCTATCACGACAAGGCCTCTTCCTTGCCACTCACGTTTGTCCGCTTCACTGGCTTGCCAACCTCCGCCTTTCCAAAGAACCTCTCCATGCTCGACCCAATCTTCTCGTACGAGGGCACCGGCGCATGGATCTCTAGTAGTGTTTTGCCTAGCTTCGCAGAAGGGTCAAATCCAGCGGGGAAGCAACACATAAATGCGATAGATCGATGGCCTTCGGGCGTCTGTTGTAGAAGAAAGAAATCCTCCTCGATGGTCTCGCCCAACACACGCAGCGCAGCCTCCATATCGCCCATAGGTGAAGTTGGAAAGGTCATTCCGGTGATGAGGTTCTCGCATCTCGACTTATCTTCGGAGAGCTGGAAAATGGTTGGGAAACGGGTGGGTAAATACTCGGACAACAGGTGGACGTATACTTCTTTCACAGCTGCTTCGCCTTCGAGTGTACAGCCGTGAACAACTTTGTCATGCTCAGCGATGAGATTCCGCCGAAGATTTATACGATCAAGATAATCCTCGTCAATGGTAATCAGCTCTGAGGGAGTATCTGCCTTGATAGCTAAGAGTAATTAGAGGGTTGGCGTTGTTCATTTGATAGACTGACTATACCCATGGTGATATAATATGTTGGTTTGAACGGCCTCAGTTGCCGTCGCTGGTTAGTTTTCCAGTCAAAGCCCTGCAGAGGCTCAATCGGAAACAGTTTCTCATCATTGGCACACTTGGTGACTTCGACTGGTTGTGAATACCGCTTACGGCTGTGCATCCATCGCCTTGCCTGAAGACATGGTTAGTTGTGACCTGGACAACGTGGATCAGAGCTCTCACAATAGAGCTGATGGCCCAAACGGAAAACAGGATAGCAGCAGGTAGAGTAGTCAACTTGAGCATAGGCAGAACTGTATGATCAAACCCCTGAATGAAAGTCATTTTGAAGGTTCAAGCTACTGCGAGGTGTCGACCGGGATTCTCTCACCTGACGAACATCTGCTTTATATACAACTTCCGTCCTGATGACCACTCAAGCCAAGTGCGGCAACTGATCTGGCTACTCCGCACGCCGATATCGCGAGGAGCGCTACTGGCCGATTAACGTAAAGGAGGGTGTGGCACCTATCGGGTTAGTCCATCAAACCACAGCCATGTTTGCAGGAGTGCCGTGAGACTAAAAGATAGGGAATAAACGTTCATTAACATTATGTCGCCATCGTAGGTGTCGTCTAATTTGTCCCACATGGCTGGTATCATGCGTCGTATATACTGTTCCCGCTCCGAGCATCCAGACTCAGATATCGTCACATTCTTATAGTTCCCACCAAAGCTCCACCACCTCGTCTTTCATCTCCTCTATCTTTGGAGGACGGTTCCCAGCGTCACCCGACTTTTCACCCGGACCAGGTATATCGTCCTCGACACGATGGATGTAGATCTGTCGCAGATTCTTCCCCACCTTCTCTGAATCGACCAGACGGTAGCTCTTCTTGAGACGGCGGTCCATCTTGGATCTCATCGGCGCCAAACTCCACTCAAACCCTGCGGCACCCTCCCAACTACCTTCCATCTTGTTCAAGTCGACGCTCTCCAGCCCAGCAGAATACTCGACGATGCTGTAGCCGTTGGTCAAGACCGTGTCGGATCCAAAAGTGAACCGCTGAAGGAAACAGCTCCCACAAAACTCGGAGACCTGAACCATCTTGTCAACTGGCGCCTGGTGCCAGGATTTCCAGTGATGAAGACTCATCGGGAGACGTCCAGATTCATAGAAGCCACTCATATCTCCGCCCATGTCCAGCTGATGCAGTCCCTTGACAATTGTGAGCTTGGTCTTGGTCTTGCTGTAAATGCACTGCTTGAGAAGGCCATCGCCCTGAGGCACATGGTCTGCGGTGAGGCACTCCTCGAGGTGCTGATCTAGCTCGCGAAGAAGGGCTGGGCTCAGAAAGATTCCAGCGCCGCCAAAGCCCATGTACCCATGGTGCTTGACGGCGTCATAGTTCTCCGAAAGTCCACCCACATAGGCAGGGAGCTTGTAGTCATATTTGCCGAGAATTTGGCTAATGGGATACAGAGACGGAAAGAAGGTGTCGTCATCCACAATGGCTGTCCATTGCGTCTCGGGTGTTGAATGGCCTAGGAGGTCACGGACGATGGCAAAGTGCTGCTCGTTGGGGGTGATGGCATTGTTCCATGGCTTCTTGATGGTGAGCTCGACTCCGCGATCACGGAACTGTTTCATCACGTCCTTGAACTTGGGTTCGTCTCCAGGGTCTGTGATGACTGCCAGTAGCCGAGCGTGGGTATTTCCAAGCCAGCTCTCAAACTGTGACAACGACTCGTTCAAGCGATCAAGACTGGTAGCAACTCCAAACAAGAAGCCTGAGTAATCTTGCACGGGGTAGGCTGGCGGCACCTTGAGTGTGACGGGTTCGCACTTCTGCTCGTTCCATCCTTCGCAGGCTTGGTCCAGCTGGATGATTTGGCCGTGCTTGATGAGAGGGTCTGGGTTTTGCGATACGACCTGGCTATCTAGTTTCGCATCAACAACCGGCCGGATGCATCGCTTTTGGTATACAACGTCTCTCGTGAGGCCATAGGTAGAGCGACGAAGGTGGTCGAGCTCGGGAGCGCATGACGGGGCGACTTGGAGGTTTGGGCGGTCGGGCTTGGCTCGTTCGAAGCTGGGGAAGGAAACGAACCCCTTGAGGTTGAGGAAGACAAAAACGACGATGGCAATGGCGAGGAAGGCAGTTCTTCGCCGACCAGAGCGATATCGGGATGGCATCGCCAGCCTCGTCTAAAAGCGGAAACGCCGCAAACGATGTCTCTGAACTAGGCACTTATGACGTCGCTGAGGGCGTACACGATGATTTATGGCCGAGCTCGCCGGGCTCTTGTCTCAACACGGGAACTTTCAGTCGCTATTTTCGATCGTCCGTGGGCGCGGCTGCGCTGCGCCTCGAGAATTTAGGAATTGAAGAGAAGCGTCCGACGGATCGTTATCGTAGGTCAAAACTCAGGAGGTTGGGTGTCGCTGGGCTGGAGGCTCGAGATAGTGCAGGACAAGAGAAGAACGCTGCGTGGGAGGCAGGAAAGAATAATTATAAAACAAGTCAAGGCATATGTACCCAAAAGCGCGCAAAATATCCATGCGCAAGAGGCCAAACAATGCTGGAGGAAGATGAGGAAATCATGGGCCGGACTGGGCCAATATGTTTGATCTAAACTTGAGGTGGGGCCGCCGGACGAGGTTCGGCACAGGAGCCATGAACGAGCCAATGTTCCGTGCCTTCCCAAAGACCCGAACAGCACGCATTAGAGACAATATAAGTATTTTAGCACCCGATAAACCTAAAAAATCGATGATTGGCAATTTCTGAATGGGAAAACATCCCGTTTCAGCTTACGAGGCTGCCGCAAGCGACGCATGTCTTGGATTTTCGGGCGTCATGGCACTGGATCACGATAAGGAATGTGGGAGAGAGTGGAGAACGAGCCAGCCCCTATCATGACGCAGGCGTACCTACCTAGCACGCAGTTGACAGAATTATCCGTGTTGGCAGTAAAGGAAAGTGCTTGCGTTGCTTCTACACATCCCCAATCCTTCAATCTCCGTCAGCATCACAAGAGCTGCGCCGCGTCTCGATCAGTCTCCAGCAGGCACAATGCGACGTGGCATAACCTGGCTTATTCTTGGTCATATGATGGCGCTGCTGCAGCACCCCGCTCAGCCTGGGGGTGAAGCGCAATAGTGTTGCAGTAGTAGCTGTGCTCTTTCAAGTTTCGACCCTTGACTTTGATCCGTCAACTTTGACGTCTCTGTAGAGACACGGGCATGGAATTGTCGACATGGATGGCCTTTCCGCGGCTGCCAGCATCATTGCCGTCATCCAGCTTACTGCCGAAGCCACCAAGTACATCATCGCCGCGTCAGGAGCCCAAAAAGACAGACGGCGCTTACGCGAGGAGATCCAGGCATGTGAATCCGCTCTTCTACAGATCTATGACTGCGCCAACGACGACGAGGATGACCTCAACGGTGGGGATGAAAATGGGGTGACACGGTGGAAGAAAAAGATTGAGGCACTCGAGGGCTCGAATGCTCCTCTATACCGCTTGGCCAAGACTCTGGACACCGTCAAGACTAAGCTGGAGCCAAGGCAGAGTCGCCTCAGCAAAGCGACGGCTACTCTCAAGTGGCCATTTGAAGAAAAAGAAGTCACCCAACTTGTCGAAGCCATTCAAAGAGAAAGGTCGTTGTTGCACTTCGCATTGGCTCACAAAAGCGCGTACGCCTGACCCGAGAACCTAGGCTGAGAATACATGGTTGACAAGATGCAGGCAATTAATTCAAGAGATCGAGCAGACATCAGGCGAAAACAGCAGGTTGCTGACCGACCTGATCAGCACCGTCAAGGCCAAGTCGGCTGAAAATGCGGTTGAAGTTGCAAAGCTCAACACTATCCTGGTTGATCTACAGCATACCCAAAACAACATAGAAGATGGGTTTGACCGGTTGCAAAACCGTCAAATGAGTCTTGATGATAAGGCAGCGTTGGACTGGATCACGCCCATTGACTACGCGCCCCAGCAGAGCGACATCTACAACCGTCGACAACCAGGAACTGGCGAATGGCTGATTGAATCAGACGAGTTTCAAGATTGGCTGAGGGCCGATAAACAAACGTTGTTCTGTCCAGGAATCCCCGGGGCCGGTAAGACCATGCTGACATCTATCGTGGTCAACTATCTGCTGCAAGTATCCTACGAGGATAGAACCATTGGTGTGGCTTACATATACTGCGACTTCCGTCGACACAATGAGCAGAAAGGAAGCGACTTGATAGCCAGCCTCCTAAAGCAGCTGTGTCAAGGACGAAGAGCGCTTCCAGAAGGCGTGAAAACGCTCTTCTCCAAGCACCAAGCCCCTCGTACCCGCCCATCGCTCTCGGAACTGCGGCGGGCCTTGCAAGAGGTTGCAGCCGAGTATTCTCGAGTATTATTCGTCATTGACGCTTTAGATGAGTGTGAAACTGCCGATGGATGTTTGATCCACTTTCTTGAACACCTATTCAATCTCCAGGCTGAAACAAAGACAAACCTCTTTGCCACTTCAAGGTTTATACCGGAGATAATGCAAGAGTTTGAGAAAGCGATGTCGCTCGAAATCCGCGCTACTCAGCACGATGTGCGGAGATATCTTGACGACCGAATGAAGCGTCTGCCCACGTTTGTTCAGAATCGGCCAGAGCTTCAGGAAGAAGTCAAAGCCAGGATCTTGGAGAGCGTCCAGGGCATGTAAGAGGGCTAACTTCTCACTTCATCAAGGCTTGCTAACATGTGTTCAGGTTCCTCCTCGCCCAGCTGCACCTTGATTCCCTCGTTGGCAAGAGGTCACCCAAAGCTCTCCGAACCGCGCTCCGAAACCTCTCATCCGGCTCAGATGGATCCAGGGCATACGACAAAGCATATGATGATGCGATGGAGCGTATTCAAGATCAAATAGCGGACCGCGTGAGTCTAGCCAAGGAGGCGTTGATGTGGATTACATGCGCAAAAGAGCAGCTCTCTCCCTTGGCCCTTCAACAAGCACTGGCTACTGAGCCAGGGGAGCCAGAGTTTGACGAAGAAAATATCAGCCAGATTGAGGATATTGTCTCTGCCTGCGCAGGATTAGTGGCCATTGACGCACAGAGCGACACGGTACGGCTTGTTCACTTTACGACACAGGGCTATTTCGAGCGAACGCAGAACCGGTGGTTTCCAGATGCCTCATCGCAGATGACGGTTAAAGCCATCACGCATTTGTCATTCGAACCATTCCCCCTTGAACATGCTTCTTTCTATGTCTTTAAGAGATGGTTAGAGCGATCCCCATTCCAGGTATACGCAGCGAGAAATTGGGGAGACCATGCTCGTGAAAGCCCGGGTGATTTCCAAACCATCGAGGACTTTCTTACATCAGAGAAGCGAGCCATGGCCACCGAACAGAAGAGGAACCCTCTGAGCCTTGATTATAAAACGACTGGGCTGCATGAAGCAGCCTATTTTGGCCTGAAGGAGGCTGTAGAACGGCTGCTGAAAAAGTATCCCATCGACATGCAAGGCCCTGGCGGCGAATCTGCCCTGGAAATCGCATGCCAACGAGGGCATCTTCCCCTTGTCGAACTTCTCATTGACTGCGGTGCAAGCTTGAGCGGAACTTGCGTGACCAACGCGGTCGACCAAGGATACGAGGCTATTGTGGCACTCTTAATCGACAAGGGCGCAAATATCAACTTGCCAACCTTCCCAAGTAAACCGGCACTTCAAATTGCAATAACACAGGGCTCTGATTCAGTGGTCCAGTTGCTCTTAGATCATGGGGCTGATGTCAATCTACAAACTTCAGGCCGCACATCGTCGCTTCATTGCGCGGTGAGCAGGGACTCCGAACCTCTAGTTCGTCTACTCCTAGATCACGGGGCTCATACCAATCTTCAAGATGACGATGGCGCATCGCCACTGCATACCGCAGTGCGCCATAACTATGAGCCTTTAGTCCGGCTGCTACTAGAACACGGGGCCGATGTCAACCTTTTAGATGACATGGGGACATCGGCACTAGCGCTTGCAACAAAGCAAGGTTCCGATTCAATGGTCCAGATGCTCCTAGACCACGGGGCTAATGTTAACCTACAAGATCCATACGGTGTCTCAATACTTCATTTCGTAGTGAGAAGGGACAACGAGCCTCTCACCAGGTTGCTCTTGGATCATGGGGCCAATATCAATCTACAAGCCCAGAACGGCATGTCGCCGCTGCACATAGCAGTGAGGTATGATCGCCAGCCTCTGGCCCGGCTTCTCCTAGACCGTGGAGCCGAAGTGAATCTTCAGGACCAGGACGGCATGACGCCACTGTACATAGCAGTGTGCTGTAGCTGCCAACCTCTTGCTCAGATGCTCCTAGACAGCGGTGCTAATATCGATGTACAAGACCAGGACGGCCTATCACCACTACATATGGCAATATGCTGCAGCTGCGAGCCTCTGGTCCGACTGCTTGTGAACCGAGGGGCCGATGTCAATCTGAAAACCAAGACAGGCCTTACTCAATTGCGATCTGCGATAAAGGAAGGGTCAGAGCAAATAGTTCAGGTGTTACTGGACCGCGGGGCTCAGATCGAGGAGTTGATGGAGGATGGGGTTCTGCCATCGCACGAGACACTTCCCCCAGACCAGAGAATGCAGCTGCTCCTCGACCATGGGGCTAATCTCAAACTACAAGACCAACATGACATATCCATGCTGCACAGTGCAGTACCAGACAACAACGAATCCACGGTGCTGGCGTTCTTAGGTTCTGGAGCAGATCTCAACTCAAGCGATAGAAGAGGGACAACAGCCCTGCCGATTAGAACGAGACAAGACGACGACAGTGTGTAGCTGTCACAAGATCAACAGAGACGAGCTCTTGGTTGCGCTTGATGTTCTTGGCTTCGGTCAACCAGATCTGAGCCTCGACCATTTGGCCGTGGACAGCGAAGTGGCTCGGTCACAAAGGAGACCGCAAAGAAGAACAGTAGAGGTGAAGGCTATGGGCATGGCAAAGGTAAAAGAACCCTAGACCTGTCCTTTATTGATATGTCTGTCTAACTGTCTTTTCTAGCTCCATTTCACATGTGTCCATCCCTTCACATTCGTCTCCCAACTCTTGACAAGCTTTTCCGTTGCGCCCTCTCCTACAACCTCTAGTATATCCTCTCCATCTTCAAAGATCCATCGTCGCACCGCCGGCTCAAAGTCTCTCCCCAGCACCTTATCCTTAAGCTTCCCCACGGAGTCTTTTCCCTCCTTGAGCGCTGCCTCAGACGCCACGACAAGGTCCTTGATCTGGGCAATGACCTCTTTAGGGAGGTTGCTCTTGCCGGAACGGTCGCGCTCCTTTTCGCGGTCGTTAAAGGAGATGATCCACTGGGCAGCGTTCTTGACTGCCGCGGCGGTGTCGCGTAGGATGGCGAGGGAGTGTAGTGAGCTAAGGGTGGTAATTTGGCTTGAGATTTCGGCAGAAGTAGCGATGTCGAGCTTCAGTGTGTCGAGCGCTATTTTTAAAGTGACAACGATCTGAGCAAACTCGTCGGGTATGGGAGCTGATCTGCTAATGCCTGTGGTAAAGGGGACAAGGGTACTAAGCAGACCAATGGCCTCAAAGTAGGTTGCTTCCTGTGGCGTAAAGTCCTTCTGCGAGCCGTGGAGGAATTTGGTAGCCGAGTTACTTAGTTGGCTTAGCGTCTCGAGAACAAAGACTTGTTCCGGAATTGCGGCCGCGGCGGAGGCCTTATAGATCGACGGAGGCTTGTAGCTCAGGACCTCATGGAAGGCTTCGGCGATAAGTGACAGATGGGCGCGGCGGTTCTAGAGTTGTTAGCTGGAAACGTGAAGAGCTATAGCATTGAGACACACTGTTGATGTTGGACCGATCCGAAGCCGAGAGTAGATGGGCGGTCGAGAGCTACAATCCCACGAAGGGAAGGAGCCATAATCGATGGTCTCGATGAGTTTGGTCTCATCGGTCACCTCCGCTGGAACACATTAGCAGCAACAAAGTAACTTGAGGGGATTGGCTTACTGAACCGGGGATCCGTGAGGACCTCTGCAAAATGTTCTCCCAGCAGCCTCTCGGTCCGAGCCTCCTCTACCAAGCTCATAGCCCGCGTACAACTCCACCGTAGATTCTCCATGAATTCAGGGATGTCGATGACACTGCTGTAGCTACTCGACTCAAAGGCATCGATCAGCCGACGAGGCATACGAAGCTTGAGTGACACGGTGTAATGCGAGTGCAACAGCTCCATAAGCTCCCAGCCCCAATTGTCCGACGGTGAGATGAGGGCGGGGGAGATGGTGGAGAGGCGGTCGTAGAAGATTGGTGCAAGAGAGTCCATGATTGTGCGCTTGACACCCAGTGTTTCCCAGATGTCGCGCGCCCGGGATGTTGAACCGGTGAGGAGATGTAGTTGCACCAAGAGAAGGGAAATGATGCCGTGCTTTGGCGTCAGGGAGAGTTGGTGCTCGAGGAGTAGCAGGGCGCGGAGGAGGGGTGCTAGGGAGAGGGGGGAGTTGGAGATGTCAGTGGAGGGCGGGAATGCGAGCTGGATGTTGCACAGGGCGATGACGACAGCCAGCTCGGGTTTAATCTCTCCTTCGATTGATGCATGCTTAGAAGCCAGCTCGGCCAGCGACTTGTGGACTTCCAGGGCGGCTTGAGCAACTGTTCCAAAACAAGGCCCGGCCGAGCTTGGTTCGACCTCCGTACCAGTAACAACGCATTTTCTCAAAGGTCTATCGCCAGGAACGGTGGTGTACATGGAAGGGCATGTGGCCGCAAAGTACTGCAGCTTGAGCGAAAGGGTTCGCACCCTGACCGACTGGAGCTCGTCCTCTGTCTCGTCTGCCAATTTAGGAGCGAAGTCGTACGCGAGATACTTTACGGCGGGCGGGCTGAGTTTCTCGACGAATTCTTTGACATCGTCAAAGCAAGCAGCGCTTGTGCTTTGGTCTTTGACATAATTGACGAGCTCTTTTAGTCGAAAAGATGCAGGCTCGCCGTCGGCAAGGTCGGCTTCGTCATTTGAGGCGAGGTTGAAAGCCGCCGAAACACGCGCCAGGAGGATAATTCGCTTGTAGATTGGTCGTAGATTTGGCGACTTGATAAACTTGAGAAGGAGTTGTTGGACAGTCTCCTCGACACTGGTTCCTGTCAGCTCAGTGTCATCATATCTGGAGAAAACGGTTTAACATACTCGGGCTCGACAATTTTTACTTTGGCAGCCGCGTCAATAAAATGCTTCCACACTTTCCAGTCTGCTCCCAACAGATTGGGCTGGCCATTTTCGTCTTCAGTCGATAAGCAATCCTTGCATAGTTGGTAGACGGCTTCATAGTCCTCCTGGCCCTGTTGCTTGGTGATAACCCTCAGGAACAGCTCTTTTCGGCCCTTTCGGAACTGGACAAGCGGACAAAATACGGGGCTAGAAACAATCTTCTCGAAGTCTTCAGGAGTTCCGTGCTTTTCGACAATGTCGTACAAGAGCAGGATTTCCTCTTCTGTTTGGATACTTCGGGGTTGAGGCTTCGCGGTTTCTCCCTCGTCAGCAACCTAACAGCGTCAGCGCAAGACACTGTCGTTGTAAACAGGGCTAAATACCTGTTCAGATAATTGTGCGGCACGCTGCATCTGTTTCAATGCGAGCATTCCATACAGCTTCTTTTTCTCGGGTGGTGATTGAGGGCTTGTCTTGGCCGATATCAGCTTGCGCCGGGGCAGAGGCGAACGAGGAGCAGTACCGCTAACAGATGTGTAATAACAATGTTCCAGAACATGAACGTCCGATCCTGGGGAAAAGACCTGTCGAGAATCGCTGCAATCTGGGGAACGAGTTAGCCGCTGGCTTAGCTGATGGCCGCCCTTCCCATACCTGTTGCGCGCTGACCAGGTCCCAGTGCAGCAGACAAGACTCTAAACATCGGCTGGCGCTAATTCTATCCTTTGGTGAAGCCTTGACGAGGCGAGCCCTCAATGGGCCCAGAGTTGCGGAGAAGTCATCCTCGTCGTTGAGGCCCTGCGCTGCCCACTCGAGCAGATCAATGCCGTCGGCGTCCTTCACAACAGTGCCGTCCTTGATGAACTTGTCGATGGCTGTTATGGCAGAGAACTTGGCACTGGGATCATCGAGTTGGCTCTCGGCACAAAGCTTGAAAATCTATTCAAGAGGTTTTAGTATCGAGTAGGTACGGGAAGAACTGGACTTCGTCGAATTACCCACCTCATAGTATTGGTCATTGAAGGTCCGGGCTCGCTTCTCAGCCAGGCGGATCACGACAGCCCAGTTGCCATCGTTAAAGGCCGACTGAAGCTGGAGGTCGACGCCGTTCTTAAGCGTGGGCCTCTGTTGACGATTCATGGGTGCCAAGCTTCGCGGCCGCTTTCACCGCTCAGGCCGACCAAACTAGAATGGGTGACGAAGAGCGTGAGGGTGGATGTGAGATGTTCCATGGTTTGGAGGGGCATCAATTTGAGCTTCCTAACGTGGGGCATGGAATGTGTGGAGGGGCGGTGGGGTGTGGCTGGTGGCTGATGACCTGGGTTGCGCCACACCTTCCTGAGCTCATAACGTCACTGAAGATCATGGCCAACTCCAACGTAACTCAGACACAACTCAGCAACAAACAGTCCCAATGGCGCGTCGAGAGCATAGCCCACACACGAGGACAAAGATTGCAACTCAGTTTGAATCGGGTGTATCGGTCACCAAAATTGCTCAGGAGGAAGGTGTCTCCAGGCATGCCATCTACGGCATCATTCGGCGCTACCAGCACCAAGAGAGTGCCCGCGACAAGCCACGGCCGGGGCGTCCACCACTGATTCATGAGAGGGATAAGCGGCACATACTAAGGCTGATAAAAAAGGACCCTAGTATCAAACCCAGAGAATTGATCCAGAGAGTCGGCCTAAAATGCACTGAAGATACCCTGAAGCGCTTCCTTCGACGAGAAGGTCTTCATCTGGCTACAGCGTCGTGACGGGCCTCGGCCTCAAACTTGGTCGAGGGTCACGAGGGTTTGGCTTTGAGGCTCTGCTTTTTGAGGCCGCCTACTTACGGGCTTGCCGACTGTTACAACTTGTTTACCGCCATCATCAGGTATCACCGGTATCACGGAATGACTCAACAACGCTCTTTCCTCGAGCATCACGTGCAGTACGTGTCAGTCTCATCCGTTCCTTCGAGCAGCACGGGAGCGGCTTTTCGCATTCAGCCTTAGCTTGTACAACGAAGACAAGAGCCTCACTTTCTGTTCGGTTGTCGAAGCATCTCGTTGGGCAGCGGTGCATTTGCTTCGTTGCTAGCTAGCTATAAGAAAGGGATCCAAATCGCGACCAACGAACTCCAGAAAAGTCTCAGGCATTCTAACAATTCCGACTGCGATAAAACCGCTATTTCTACCTCTCACTCATCCACTCTTGAAATTCTTTGGTCCTCTCTGGACCAACATGGCATCCCAACAAAAGATCGAGTCTATCGAGATGACATCTCGCTCGGTATCGCCTGCTAGCATTGTCGACCAAGAGACACTTCCATCACCAGAATCCGCCGACAGTGTTTCTACCCAGACAACGAAACAGGAGCCAATCCAGGAGCAAGCCCCAGCTGTTACCGACATTCTCTTAAGCCAGAACGGCGGAGAGGAAAACGGACACCAGATCGAGCCGCCTCACGCTCAAGTGTGCCCGCTTGAAAGACATGTCCTCTACTCCATCATTACTATTGCCCTTTTCGCCCTCGTTTCTCTGTCTGCCGCTTGCTGGCTCGTCGCCCATATCCAGACCAAGACAAGAGGAGAGTACATCAAAGCCCAGCCCATCAAGGGACCCTTCAACTCCACAACGGCCAAGCTGATTGACGCTGCCTCATCCATGCTGGTGGCACCTGCCATCATCGCAATCGCAAATTGGCACATATTCAAGCTTGCTCGACTCTCTGCTGTCAACGAGCACCCCGACCGAAGCTCTACAGCCAGCCTTACCGTCCTTGTGGAGATCGCAGGCACAGACTGGGGATCGACCAGCCCTCTCAAATTCTGGACATTCCTTCGCTCTCAAAAGCCCCGGATCATCTGCCTAGGTGTCATCACTATCCTATCTGCTTTGAGCATCTCCTTCCTCGGCAATGTCGTTGCATACGAAGCTGAAGGGGAGAATGTGGCATGGACAAAGGAACTCGAGAATATGTAGGACTTATCCTCGACGTCTCCTTTGGACCCCAAAGATATAGGAAACAGTCGCTTAGAGGTGCTCAACTATTTCGAGAACCAGCTCCAGCGCCTGCAGACAGCCAGGCTAAGCTCAAGCTCCGACGGTGTTCTACATGCCAACGTCTCCAGTCGCGCGCAGTTAGAATTGTCCACATCCACCCGTTGGCTATCCGACGTGCCAACCTTCCAATTAAAGTTATCTTGCAAACCTTCCAGTCTAACATCCGTATCGATAAAAGCCCCGGGCAAGGAAAACCCACACCTCAGATTTGTTCTGGAAGAGGGCCCTTCACCCATAGGATCAGGACTGACTCAATTCCATGCTGGCTTTGGGACAAGGACGGAGTTTCTCACAAAACAGTCTCTGACTGTTGGAATGGACAAAGGTCCGGCCGTCAAATATCCGCTCGTCGCCTTGAATGAAAATGCGGTCTGGGTCGGCAGCTTCTGTTACCCCGGGGATTCAACTATCGACTTTGAAGAACCTACAGAGAGATTCGGCAAGCTACCGCCATTCAGACAGAGCAGTGCCGACTTTGCACAACTAGAGCGTGAAGACGAAAGCTACAATCTGACCTTTTGGGGTATTGCCTGCCACCTTGAGAGATCAACAGGCAGGGCAATAGTCAGTGTGGACGGGACACACTGGTCAATTGCTCCAGAGACGTTCCGGGACCAAAAGCTCGAAACCCGGCACGACGTTCCAGCGTTGCTCGAGGGTCAATACTTTGATACATTTGACGATGGTCGGGTGGGGAGAGCACCTGGACTTGGCGGACACCTGCTCCGAGCGACTCTCGGCGTGTACAGGGAGACCGAGTTGGCGAGTTGGAATATTGAAACTTTGGTTGATGCGTTTCTTTGGTTCGAGGCGGAATCTCGATCAGCACCCCAGAATGATCGGCAAGCTGATCAGTCTGATAAGAGCGCTTCCTCGTTCAAGGCCACAGCGGGCGAACCGCAAGGGTACACCATGACTTTTATTCCATGGCTTCTGCTTTGCGGCCTCGTGACGCTGGGTGCCTCATGCGTCCTGACGGTTGTATTGACACTGGACTCCCTAAATGTGCCATCCTTGAGGAGCGGGAGGGTTCTGGACTCAATCAGGTTGACGGCCGACGTGGGTGTGGCGCTAGAGAAGAAGGATTTTGAGGCAGCATCGACCTGGGACGGGGATAAGTTGAATATGTGTGCTGACGAAGTGCAATTCCGATATAAGAAGGATCTGCGGCCGGGTAAGGATGGGTGTCTGGTCGGTGTCCGGCTTCAACAGGTGCGTGGATGTGGTGCTGAACTGACAGATAATCGTGAGTAGAGGTCGGTCTCTGGTGTAGTCTAGTGGATTCGCTACTGTCTCATTTCGGGGCTTTTATGCAACACACTAAACAATGTCCTTGGTGCAACAGGTTCTCTCCCGGTTCCGTGCCTTGGTGGTTCAAACGATGGGGTCAAGCTACACAAACGAGGCAGCAGCCCAGCCTGATTCACCGTCCATGGTGGTGTGGTCGCACAACATAACACGACAGCCTGGCTGCACATCAGAGAAGGGGTCCGGGGCTGCCACTGGAGAGCAGTTGTAGGGGCTGGTCTGTGATATGACTGCATGCATATGGGGGCCATGCCCGTTCAGCTCGCCCTGTAGGGCATTTCGGAGCCTCTTGTCCATCTATCAGAATCTTCTCATAATATTGAGCGTTCTCCCTAAAAGCAGATCATGTGTCGCAGGTTCCCCAGAGGTCTTCGCGGCCACTTTCAAGATGTCGCCGCGAGAGAGCAACTCGACCGAAACCTTCTCCCGGCCCGTATCGCCTTTGACGATCGATGAAGAACCGACCGAGCCAGCGGCCACAGATGCTGGGAGAAGCGGTCAGAAAGAAAGGACAACAGTGACTGAAAGTCTATTGCCCAAGGTTGCTGAAGATAAACCCCAACGCCAATCCGAGGGAGTTCCCCGTCGTCAAACTGGAAACAACGTTCTTGCCGATGTCACCATCGTCGCCCTCATCGCCCTGGGCGCTACGTCAGTCTCGTTTTGGATGATTTTCCAGATCAAGTTCAACACAGGCAAGGGTTTCATCGAGGCTGCAACGATCGGTGGCCGATTCTCGTCGTCCTGGGCGAAGCTTGTCGACGCTGGGTGCTCCATCGTTCTGGCACCTGCGGTCCTTGCCCTCGCCAACTGGTACATCTTCAAGCTTGTCCGTCTGTGTGCGGTTAATCAAGATGCAATACGTGATAGGCCAATCAGCTTGAAGGCGCTGGCCGAGCTTGCCGGCACCGATTGGGGATCGTATAGTCTTTTCAAGCATTGAATCTTCATCCGCTCCCGCAATCCTCGCCTCTGTTGCCTCGCCTTTGTCACGGTGCTCTCGGCAGTGAGCTTCTCATTTCTAACCAACGTCACCGCATACAAGGCAAGGGGATTCCGGCTTGGGAACTCGACGCAGCAGCTTGAAGCTCTGTTCGTGCCAGGGGATAGCGACACTTGGAATACAATGCTGCTGGACTTTTCCCAAGATCAGTGGTATGAGCTCTTTTCAAAGCTTCGGGACAGTCTCCAACCCCCGGGCACTCAGCTCCCATCCGTCGGAGTCAATGACAGTATTCGTCTAAACGTTGCGGAGCAATCCTACGAGAAGATAGCCAGCTCAGCAAAGAGGGTGTTCAATGTTCCGGCATATCAACTGAACACCACTTGCAAGCCCTCCAAGATACAGGATCTTGAGGTCCTCCTCGAGGGGAATACGGCAGAGTTTCACATGAACATCTCCTCGGGTCAGGGTCCAAGTTCCTTTCAGAGCAGAGGCCATAACTGGCAGCTATTGCTCGCAGGAAGAATAGATGATGCCAAAGGGCTCCCTCATCCATCAATAGCCTTTGGCGACGAGGAAACCTGGCTTGGTTTCTTCTATATATCCGAAGAAACAGGCGATGATCTGTCTTTGGAATACGGAGACTTGGAGCAGTCTACTTTCCAGGCGAATGAGGAGGACTTCAATGGCACTAGTTGGACCTTTTGCGGTGTAACTTGCACTCTAGAAAAGGTTATGGGCCAGGCAACCGTTAACCGCAAGGCGTGGTCGATCGCGAGGTTCCAGCCCAACAGCACCACTTTCCAAACTGAACGGCAAACCCCTATCCTGCGAGAGCTTCAAACGGCATCCATCTTCGACCTCGCAGCCATGTATGAAACACCCGGGATAGGGGCACATATCGCCCAGGCCGCCATCCCCCTCGGCATGCTCCCCGACGAGCTCCCCAGGGTGGTCGCAGGGTTTGCATGGCTCGAGGCCGAAGCGAGGAATGCCGTGACCGACATTGCTGGGGTGAGTGCGGCCGAAGACCTGGACTTTGAAGTCGTAGTCGAGGCCGTCGAGCAGCTTTATGCCATCACCTACGTCCCATGGATCTTGCTGACGGGCCTCCTGGCGCTCGGCACGGCGAGTCTGTTGGCGATTGGCTTGGCGCTCGATTTCCTCCAAGCGCCTTCGCTACGCAATGGAAGGATGTTGAGCCCTGTCCAGCTGATAATGGATGTCGGTGCGGCGCTCGATAAAGACGAGTTTGAGGAAGCCGTGTTGTTGGAGCGAGATGAGCTAGATGCCTGGGTTGAGACTGTAAGACTCCGCTACGAGGCTGAAGTTGACAAGGGAGAGGGCCAAAGAGAAGACCACGGCAGCAACCGATGTGTCATGATGAGGCTACGGCGGATACCTCGGCCTAAGACTGACAGTTGACACGGTCTACCGTGGGAACCAGAGTTGATCTACCGTTGCAATTATCCAACCAAAAGCAGTTTTGCTCGCCATCAATTCCCTATCGTACAATGTTCATTATATTTTCCCCTGTGTATAGTACAAGAGGCTCGTGATGGCTGGTCTGAACCGTCCGTGATAGTCGTGCGTCTCGATTCGATCTCGATTCGGGAGTCTTAGAACCAGCCTTTGCCCTCCTTTCTCCGCCGTTCAGTCTGCGATTGATGTTAGCCTGGTTTGACCCTTTACATCACCAATTGAGAGTATAACGTACCCATGCTTGCTTGCAGTCGCGGTATGCTCTATCACGTCGTCAGCTCGTCGTCTCCCGTGTGGCCTCAATCCGCGGGTTAACGCACTGAAAGTACTCTCCACACATGTTCTTATCGCCTCCATTCCTGAACAAGCACCGGTAACTCCTCTGCGCAGCCTCCTGGCACGGATCATAGTACTCGCTCTTGGATTTCCTATCCCCCCACATTTCAGCTATCGCGATTCGAGGAGGGAGGGAGGGGTTCGCTCACGTCTCGAACTTGCGGCGCTTGTCGTCGCTCCAGGCGTCGGCGGCCCCAGAGTCGGCGATCGTCTTGGGGGCCTCGGCGGCTTCTTTTGTTTCCTGGGACATGGTTGATGACGTTTGTTGATGGACAGAGCTAGGATGTCGGCGCACTGGGTGGTTTTCTTGGTCGGGATTGGAGTTGGGGCGGGGCCGAACGGTGCGGAAGGGGTTAGGCTGGACGGATTAACGCCGTCCAAGACGGAAGTTGAAACGGTAGAGCTTACCCTAGAGCCGGACGGCCAACTTTGCGCGTACGATTTAAAGCGTTCTCTTACGATTCGGGCATCTTGACTGATAATGATCTGGTCGATATTTATAAGGACTGATGTCCAGATGTAAAGGGCTATCCATGAAGTACGCTGTCAGTGAAACTTTACGGTGATCAACTTCAACCCCAAGCTATTCGATGTTGAACTGAAGATGGAGTAAGTTTTCTAGCAGAATCTCATTGAGCACTTGCATTGCCGGCCTATGTCCACAGCGTTCCGCTTGCGCTTCATCGTGTAGCGTTTCACCACATGGGAAGAAAGCTGTTCAAATCTGAATAAAGACTGCAGAACGGCGAGATCGATGTCGCAACCCTCTGGGGAATTCACGATCATAGCGCCCTCCGCGACTCGCTTTATCTAGCTCTGTAACCAACTTTTTTCACTCCTCTGCCTACGCCTGCCAATGCATCTATCCATCACGAGGACATTGCTAATGACAAATGCCTATGCGGCGCACATTGGTACTCTGGTCGAGCAGCAGATCGGGGCTACCACGTTCGAGGCGGCCAACAAGAGCCTTCCTTGCGCCAAAGGTAGCTTCGACAGGACCGAGCCCATGCTCGCTAGCTGTCCTGGACGGCAAATATAACCGTGGCCGTTGCGATGCTGCAATGCCTATCCAAAGAAGAGCGTGGCTCATCCATCAACGCGAGGAAGCCAAGTTCCGCTGGAGGCCAAGGAACGGGATTCACTATCGAGACCTGGGACGTTATTGCGCATCAGTGAAAGGCAAACCATCATAAGGCCCATGCCAGGCACACCTTCACCACCGCCTTGGAGGGGAGCTTCACCAGAAACCATCGGCGTCCCAGTCCTTTCTCTCCCCCCTGATACTCTCCAACAAGCCATCTCTCGCCCTTTCAATTTTTCTTGTGGTTTCCTTGCTGCAGCAAAGACCAACATCAAACTCCTTTAGGTCACTTTCGCCAAGTGTCGAAAGCGCTGCTAGCCCGAGGTATGAGTGGTACATGTCTGGCGGGCCACCCACGGCTTTGGAGAAGCCGCCGATGCGGTGTTGTGTGATGTCAAGGATATACCGCCTTGAAGGAGGGCCATTGATGATGGATGAGTTTCCCAGCATCTTAGAATGTCAGAACTGGTGAATGAAGGATGGGGAGGTGACTTACGACAAGTGTTCCGCCCACCCACCAGCAGTAACATGTATCGGCTTTTTTGTTCCAACGTCCGTTGAGGCCGACGTGGCCGTAGTTTTCTTCCCCGACTTTGGACTCGATAAAGTTCTCTTCTACTTCGTCTTCCTCTTCCTCCTTGGGAAGATAGACGAACTGACGGGAGGCCAAGAACTTGAGGAGCCCTTCACGGTCGGGGATACCTTCTTTGAGAGCCTTGTCGGAGGGAGAAGATGTAGAGTCTAGTGGACGGTCTAACAGGGATAGAGCGCCGATTGCGCAGTATGCGTATCCAGCTGGATGGGTCAGTTAGGTGATATGAGAGCTGCGATGAGAGTGCATACCGTGGGATTCGTGTTGTGAGGACTCGGCGACTCCGCCATCATATGTCTGTTGACTGTTAGTCTGAGTTGGCTTGTTATATGAGCGATAACTTACCTGACCCCTTCTAATGTGGGCAATCATCTCATCAACATCCACATCCTCCACCCACCCATCCTCACCCTCCTTCACATCCCCTCTTAACATCCATCGAATACAGCTGGCCAGATAACTATGCCTCATGTCCCTTCCACCAACAATCTCTCCGTTCCACACATTCTGTCCAAAACTTCCATCCTTTCTCTGCAGTCTCCTCATCCACCTCAGCAACCTCGTCCTATCCACGCTCTTGAACGCCGACCTCGCCTGTTCCTCATCCTCAGCCGCCAGGCCTAGCAGTACGAGGGCAAAAAACGTAGCCGCGATGTTGGCGGTGCCCTTGTAGGCTTCTTGGCCTGGCAGAGCGTGCGTGGAGCTGCCGCAGAAGCCACCATCCGGGTGCTGCAAGCTGAGGACCCAGCGGCGGATGGCGGTGCGGTCTGAGGGCGTTAGCGGCGCTGAGAGGAGGTCGAGGGCCGAGATTGTGAAGCAGGCAAAGGTGAGGCGGGTTGAGTCGTAGGCTGTGTAGGGGGAGGGCAGATAGGTCTTGTGGCAGCGCTGCCAGTACTTGATGTGCCGCTGCTTGTCGAGCGAGGAGGGCCCGTCAGCTGGTTCAGCCATGGCTGGGTAAATCTATACTGTGCAACTCTGATGGAGGAGATGACAGGGGACTCTGAAATGTAATCTCAGACAGACGACGAGGCCGATATAGGATGCTCATCAGTGCGTCTCGAGTCCTACAGCAAGGGTGGAGCCCCAGTCCAGTCCTGCCACCAGCCACATCTCTCTCTGCCTTAAGCTTTTCCGGCCGCGCCACAGCCCCAAGGTCCCCTGCCAAGCTGATTCGCCAGCCCGCGATAAGCACCCGACTCCCCACGATAAACCCATGTGACGCAACGTGTAACTAGGCCCCCCTAGCTCAGCTTTTTTCCTTCTTAGCTGGCGCATTTCGCATCCTGGAAAAGGCACCAGCGTGACCACACACTCCCTCGGCAGATCAGGCGGCGCGGGAAGATCTTGTACCTTCTTTATATATATACATTTAGCGTCTCGGCTTCTTTCTGGGTCGGCTCGACTTGACACTTGTTTAGACCCCGGCTAATTTTGTTTCATTCTACCGGGCTTCCCCTCCTTTCACGAGCTCGTGCACGCGACGACGACTGTGCTACCTACCATCTGCTGCGACACGTTGGCGTTTAAATCAACCCAGCGGAACCATATCCTCGACCTTCTGAACCTCGAGTCGAGAAACAACATCGATCCTATACCAAGCTCGACGCATCCAAGCCGCAATCATGGCGCTCATATCCGCCAAAACCATCATCACCTCTGTCTCCCTCTTCCACCTCACCCTGGCCTACTTCTTCTTCACCAACCCGAGCTCCATCGATGGCCAGGCACTTGTATACATCCTCGGCGAGAGCATGGGCATGGTAAGTGTCCTTGTGAGGGCGCAGAGTTTCGACAAAGCTAACGTATCCGTCCTTGGTAGCCCTTCGCCAGAGGCTTCGATGTGCAAAGTCCTCCCCTAGCTTTCCTCGCCGTTATCCTCATCTTTATTGGCTTTAGCGACCTCGTCTCCCTCTCGATGCCCGACGAAATCTGCCTGGTCTTCCACTGGGGCACACAAGGTATGCTCCGCCCAACAAGCCTGTTGCCAACTATGCTAACATTCGCCAGCTCCTTTGCGGTCCTTCCTCTCCCTCGGTTTCGTCCTGTACATCTGGCTATTCGGCCCCTCGTCCCCCATGTACGAATCGTCTTCGCGCGGCCGACTCTCCCACCCGAGCTCTCACAACCCATCGTACCGCCCCGCTGGCTGGGGAGGTGACGCACTCAAGAACCGTCTATTCTTTACCTTCATGTTCATCGAGACCATGACGTGGTTCTGGATCTGGGTTACTCTGCGCGAGGAGCGAACTGCCATCATGAGCAAGAAGTCGAGGCGACGAAGCCTGTCGCATGCCAACTAAGCATCTGGACTTGGCTTCACGGAGGATTGCGAGAGGCTTTTTGGAGTACGGTGTCTTTTTGGGATGGGCGATACACGGCCTTTACAAGATTGGGACCGGACAGTGCGCATGACCTATGGTTTGCTTCATGTAAATGACTGATACGTATTGCACCTTCACGTAATAAATCGAGCGAGACTGATTGCTTTTGACCATCAAACCACACCCTTCCTGCAATGATCGAGATGCTAATAGCTAAGCAATAAACTGGTCCTTTGGCCTCTATCATTCCATGGTCGCATATATAGCAAAAAGAGGTATCCATAACTAGCGTGTTGTACATCCGTTCATGCCAGCTGACAGACGGGCGACAGAGCCCGAGAATCGTAGAAAAAGACAGCAAAGAGATATAAGGGTACAAAAAGGCGTTCAGAAACGCTATGGGAGCCGCGTGTTTTTTGAGAAACCCCTTCCCCAATGGTAAAAATGATACTCACCTGCCAAAAAGTCCCAGGTGGTAATTATGAATATTCCTTCATCAAAGTCGTTGAAAAAACCAACCTCTTCTCGCATGATCTGCTTTTTTCTTCCCAACCGTGTGATGCAAAAAAAAAGATTCTATCAGCTCGGCGTTACTGCAGGGGCCTTTTCTGCAGCTGTTGAAGTTAGAGGATTGGCGCTGGCAGCACCCTCCGTCTTCCTCTCGATGATCGTAGGCGCTGGCTCGAGTTTTGGTTGAGGCTCATGCTCTTCAAAGATTTGTTCTTCAATCTTCTCGCCCGGACCACCTATCACTGGGCTGAAGACGTCGACTTCTTCTACATCTTCATCTTCTTCGCCTGAATCCTCATCCTCTTCCTGAATGGTGATCTCTCCCGAGCGTCGTCCCAAGCCCGATGCACTGGCACTTCTGGAATGCGACCCGGATCCAGTGTTGCGCTGGCCCTGAGAGGAGGATCCGCTGAAATTGTTGAGCGTTGGGCCTTTGAATAAATTGCGCTTTCGCTTGGCAAACATGATGCCCGACGAGAATGGGTTTGGCGATCCAGGCCCCGACTGTGGACCACCCGCTGGCATACCCTCATTGAAGATACTCAACGGGGGTGGCGTCGCTCGGACAAGGCGGATGTTGGATGGAAATGATACCGAAGTGGGTGTTGCCGGAAGGACCTTGACAGAATGGTGAGGCGAGTGTCCGCGCTGAAGAGGCGTCTTCGACATGGATGTTGAGAAAGAGGCGGCCGAGCTAGTAGACGATGCCTTTGAGTGGGAATGGTGATGGTGATGCAAGGATCGCACTGATGACACCGAGGAGGATGTCGACTTCCGGCCTCGCAGTCCAGCTGACGACCGCCGAACCGTCGACCTCGGTGTCAGGGGCGAAGGAGACAACGATTGTCGCTTGTACGA
This sequence comes from Fusarium albosuccineum, assembly GCA_012931995.1. Classification (NCBI taxonomy): domain Eukaryota; kingdom Fungi; phylum Ascomycota; class Sordariomycetes; order Hypocreales; family Nectriaceae; genus Fusarium; species Fusarium albosuccineum. The sequence goes on along the minus strand of JAADYS010000384.1, from coordinate 13,344 downwards.
CTGCCCTGTAGTGATCCGTGGTGGCGGATGGGTTGGTGATGCCAGTCCTCCCGATACTGTCCTCTGAGCACTGCTCCCTGCCTGGTGAGCCCTCACGCTAGGGCCATTAGCCACTACGCCTTTGGGTAGCCCGGCCGTTGGTTGCGTCCCGGGCGAATTGGAGGTCGGGTATTTGCTTGTCTGTGGCCGTGAACTCCCATCCTTACTGCTGGCCACACTGCTCTCTTTCTTGTGCAAGTCCGGTGTGCTCTGGCTTGTCCGCCTCTCATGCCCACGTCTCCTCCTCGTCGTGTTCTCAAATATCCAATGTGTCCAGTTCTTCCAGTGGCTGATCAAGGCCTGGCTAGGTTTCCTTCTAGGCTTTTCATTGCCGTTCTGCTCGTGCTGCTCGTGACCGTTGGCAGCGAGTGCTTCCGAAGTGGTGACAAGGTGAAGGGTCGAGCCCCGCGATCGAGCGCTGCGTATCATACCCTCCTTAGGTGGTGGGATAGGCCGTCGCTGACGCGAGGTCGAGACAGATCGTATCGAGTCCTTGTCGATTGGTGGGGGAGGATGGTCGCCATCTGCGTTTGCCGCCCCAGGCTCCTTGCCGATTTCGAGGAGCTGCGGAAGATCCGACACCACGTAGTCCATGTAATGAGCACTCCTTCGTTCGCTTCGTCCTCGACTTCGGGATCCCGTGTGCTCTAACCTGAGATGCCGCCCCATACTATTTTCTCCGTCAAAATCATGCAAAGCTGGTGCCATCCGTTCCAGTCTACTCGAAGCGGCGGACAAACGCCGTATGCTGCGGCTCTCGGCTTCCCTCTCTTTTCGCTTGCGTTCCTTTCTCTGCATCTTGCGTTGCTCCTTTTCCAGCAGAAGAGCCCACCATCCTGCCAAAGTGTCGCACTTTTGTGCGAGAACACTTTCAATGACCGCATCAATGTTGACCCCAGAACTTCGCATCCTTTGCAGACAATCCTTCTCCAGGGGCGTCGAAAAAGGCGGTGCCTGCTGGACGTCGAGAATAGCTCTTTGAGTCGGAGCATGCTCCGCGAGGAACGGGTTGGCGAGGATGTCCGGCAATGATGGACGTAGGAGTGGTCTCTTGGACAAGAGCGCCTTAATCAATGGAACCGCGTCTGGTGGAAGATGATCGGGATATTTGGGCTCATCCCCCAGAATCTTGGTTCGAGTGACGTTATCGTCGTCGTCGTCAAATGGGAGCTCGCCGCAAAGGAGAGCGTATAGGATAACGCCCAGACTCCAGACATCCACCTTTTCGCCAGCATACTTTTCCCCCTTGAGCATCTCGGGCGCGGAATAGCAAATGGTGCCGCAAAATGTCTGCAGGTGGTTGGTCCTCCCCTCGTACTCTCTTGTGAACCCAAAGTCAACCAGCTTGACGTTTTCGTGCTTGTCGAAGAGGATATTTTCGAGTTTCAGATCGCGGTGGACGCAGGAATGGTTGTGGACGTAGCAGACAGCGCCGACAAGCTGGGTGAAGACCTTTTGGACCTTGGCAACCGGTAGCGGGCCATGCTCGAGGAGGTGGTTGTAGAGTTCATCGCCTGCAAGTATTAGCAAGAAACTAGGTGGGAACATGCAATGACGAGATATCTACCAGAACAGTACTCCAGCACCATCCATACCATATTCTCTGTTACAATAACCTCGTATAACCTCGCAATATGGGGATGGATGAACTGCCGGTGGTGGTGGATTTCGCGGGCGAGGTTGGAATCGCCTTTGTTGGCGGACTTGAGGACGACCTTTTGCACGAGTTAGCTTGGGATATTGGCTCTGTTCGACCGGGAGGAGAGTCAATGACTGACTTTGGAGCCATTGGTGAATTTGTGTGTGGCAAGGTAGACCTTGCCAAAGGACCCCTTTCCAATCAAGCGGCCGAGAGTGTAGGACCCAACGGATTTAAGGTCCTTGCTGGAGAACTCACTGGGAGCAGATGTTAGCAATCGGAGCAATGAAGCTGCATAGAGGTATCCTACTCAAGAAGCTCTTGGTATGAGCGAGCAAGCTATTCGAGAAAGTCAGAGCTGCATCTCGACTTAAAGTTCAAGACCCTTGTATTATGGGTCGAGACAACGCACCTTGGCCTTGCGAACCAGCTCGGCCTGTCCCTTGACTGCCTGCATCCCTCCACGCCGCCTGGGCACGCCGGGGGAGGGAGACGAGATCTAGCTCGGCGGACACGTCGGGTTATCAGGAGGCGGGCGCTCGGGTTAGGTCAAGCAAGCGGCGGGATGGCGGCGGGAGCGTCTCCCAGCGACAGTGGCGTATGGCGGTCGGACAGCTGCGGCGGCACATGCGCAGGACAGACGGGCCAGAAATGCGCATTCGAGTAAGAGGTAAGGACAGGAAGGGAGAGTATTCGGACAAGTCGACTCGGAGGAGGACGGCACGAGGAGGGGGGTTGGTGGTTCAACAGCGCGTGCTCGTCCGGACGAGTTCGACGATATCGTGACGACGGACGGGTCGTTTGCGGTCAAGGTCGAGGCGGCGACGGACGGGGGAAAAGGAAGGAGAAGTCGCAGAGCCGTGCAGGAATTGAGAGAGGTTCCCGATCCTCCCGAGAGAGCGACACGAAGCAACAGGAGGGAAAAAGAGGAAGAAGGGGATGTCCCGTCGGGGGAGGAGAGCGAGGTGACGTGACAAATGTTGGTTGCACCTTAGTTGTAGGTGTCAAGGTTTCCATGGGGTACCTACCGACCCTAAGAAATTTGGAGCTGGAGATTGGATCGCCCGCTGAAGTTTGGGTACCTCTGCCGCCAGCACAATCCTGCGTGACGTGCAGGTACCTGTCAGCGCCCAAAGGATCTCTGGTCAGCACCAGCGCGATGCTCAAAGATGGAGAAAATACACGAAGAGGCCAAGCGTTGGACGATGCTCCAACAAGCTTTGTTTCCGATGGGTAGAGGCCGTGGCGCGACAGAAAGACGGCCTAAACCACCAGCCGGAGGTACCTCGAGCTCGGGAGCGTGAGCGGTCGACGGGCGACCATTGCCCGACTTGGACAAGGGGATCAGGACGACAAGGGGGAGCGATTCGCCTGGCGATGGGATTGAGGCCCTTTAATCAAAACGTGCAGGGGGGCCTCACTGTCGACGATATAACATGTCGCTGCTTGTCTGCTGGAGCTCTGTTGCTTGGTGATGCGAGATATCTGTCGACTTGACCGCCGTGTTTGATGTGGGCAAGCTGAAGATGACCGGCGACTTGCAGGTTGAAGTTGATGATGATGATTGTCAGCTGCCTTTACACGTAACCGTTGTTTCCATTGTGAGACGCTAGGCATGCAATCAGGTGATCCCGTAGTCAATCATTCGTGAGAATCGATTCCTACAGAAGCAACAACAAGCTTGACACACGTATAAGAAAACAACGGCAGTTGTCTCTTGGACTGATCCCGACAAGCCCAAGGCCCCTGTTTCGTTTCCCCGGCTTGATCGGATTGCTATAGGTTAGGGGGGTTACATATACGTGGTTCCGCCCACCCACTTGACGAGTTTCGTTTCCCAACTCAGTTTGGTGCATCCTTTCTCTAGCTCCTGCGCGCACGTTGCCCGTTTGAACATATGTCCGAACGTTCAATATGTAAGACCACTATGGCGTAATGGTATATCTCCGTGGACCATCGCTGGCAACACTGGGATCGGTCCTTACGTCCTTCCTCTCTCTGATCGAGGTCCACTGATGGTGGCGCTTTACCTGCTGCTGACAAACTTTGTACCAACCAAAGTCCAAGGGTCTTGATGAGCGTTCTTGGTGGGGGTTTGTAGGTTGTTAGTCGCGAGGGACGGGTTGGCTGGCGAGTCTACGCTTAGCTTGGCTGGCTTCCGATAGGCTCATGAGTCGCCTCAAGTTCCTCTCTTCAAAGACATTACTCACTCCCGTCGCCATGTTCTTATTCCCGTGCTGTGCCCTCTTGCGCTCGAGATCCCCTCGGATGACCTCACGAATGCAGGACTAACTGCTCTTCTTGTGGCTAACAGCTGAGGGTGTGATGCCTTTGAAGAGCGCAGCCAAACAGCGTTCAACGAGGGACGAGGTTGCTCAGCCGCCCAAGCCATTGGAGTCTCAGCCTGGAACGTTGTTCCAGAAGATGTCGGGGTCCATCGGATGGCCTGGCTATCGTCTTGCCTTCATTTGCAATACCAGCGTGGAGTTCAAACGAGTTTCCGAAACCTGCTCGGATACGTAACGAGCGGAGATGTGTTCCTGGGTCAAAGGGGACTTGGGGAACTTTAATACCCGGACTGGCATGTGGGCTTCATCATTCAACTCACTTACACACAACGACCCCCAGGCACTATCGAATCATGGCCACGGCGCTGTTGCTTTAAGGTTTTTGAGGCGTCCCGATGATGGCGTGGGCGGGTCTGCAGCTTCGCGGGTGCCTGCGCCAGTAGCGCAAGACACTGGTCTCTTTAAGGTTTCGATGAAGCTATCAAGATCTTTGAATCGGGTCTAGGGGCGAGGAAAAGGCCTTGGCCAATGACTCGTGGCGTCGCCGTGCTGGAATGCTGTCGCTGGAATGAAGGGAGCCTCCGAAAGAGCTGTGCCCGCCGCTTGCTCCGTACAGAGGCCCAGGTCCCCCAACCATGTGGTTTTTGACGTTCCTAGATTGGGGCTTAATGGGACTTGACTACAATGGGTTCGATCTGGACGCGTCCTCGTGTTGGACTCGAGTCCCTTGCGCCCACCGGTAACCGGTAGGTCGGATATTGGGTGGCTACGAACTTAGAGGTCCCAAGTTGGTATATCTGGGATGATCCCATCCCAACCAGCCGGAGACGGTGCTTCTCTTCAGCCGTTAGAGGTTCTCTGCTTCACAACTGGTGTCACAGTCGAACGAGGACCTTTGTGGACCCTCTTCAACGTCAACCGCCACACCCCTCGTCGACATGGTCAACTACAGCACAAAGACCCTCCTGGGTCTCTTGACCCTCGCTGCTCTGGTCGACGCTTACTGGCGCATGTCGTGCAGTCTCATCCAGACTGGGCGGGTTGATCCGATCATCGCCCCGGGACGTGTTGCGGCTCACGTCCACAAGATTTCTGGTGCGAGCAACATGGGCATCTCGGCTACTTACGACGACCTCCAGGCCTCACGGTGCACCTCTTGCGAGATCCAGGATGACAAATCGGCATATTGGACGCCGCAGCTGTTCTACCAACATGGCAACGGCAGCTTTGAGATGGTCCCAAACGACGGGACAGTTGTGTACTACCTTGGACGTGGTGAGAACAGAACAAAGATGGAGCCCTTTCCGCCTGGGTTCAAGATGCTATCCGGAGATAGCACGGCTCGATCTGCCGATACGAAGACGATGACATACAACAAGACCGGATACAAGGGCCGCCCTGTGGCAGAGCGCATCAGCTTTGCCTGCCTTGATAGCTCTGGCCCCTCAAAGGAGCGTAGCTACATGTGGAAGACGGACTGCGATAACGGCATGCGAGCACAGGTTCACTTCCAGTCCTGCTGGAACGGAGGCGACTACCAACCCGACCAGAGCCACGTCGCCTACATGTCGCAGATCGACAACGGCATCTGCCCCCCGACACACCCGCGTCAGCTGCCTCATCTGTTCCTCGAGGTCATCTACGGAGTCAACAACATCCAAAAGAGCAAGGGCGGGAGGTTTGTGTTTGCCCAGGGGGATACGACTGGGTACGGCTTCCACGGCGACTTTCTCAATGGCTGGAACATGAACGTTCTTACGAGTGCCATCAAGAACTGCATCAACAACGATGGAATCGGCGGTGCTGTCTCCAAGTGCCCGGTTCTGGCGGCGTCGCAGACCCAGTACTTTAGCGACAATTGTCCCGAGATGCCTTCCCTCATCAATGAGCCGGTGCGTGGAATGCTCGACAAGCTTCCCGGTTGCAACAATGTCACGAGTGGTCCCGCGAAAGCGCCGCAGGGTATTTGCGATACGCAGCCTTCCCTCAACGACCTCGGAGATGCGGGTATTGGCACCATGTTTGACCCTTCTCCTGGAGATAAAGTCGGTCCCTGGGCGTATGTCGGCTGCGCCCCCGAAGGCAACACCCGAACACTCAACAAGTACGCTGTCAGTTCTGACTCGATGACAATTCAGTACTGCACGGCGTCTTGCAAGGCCCAGGGCTATCCGCTTGCTGGCATGGAGAACGGTCGGGAATGCTATTGCGCTGGCTCACTCACCAGCGGTGCCTCGTACATGAAGGCTTCTACCTGTGCGTCGCTGCGGAAGATGGTCTGTCGAGGCAACATGACTCAATACTGCGGAGGGCCTGACAGCCTTACCATCTGGAACGATACCTCGTACACTCCGCCGACAGCCCTTGTGGTTGGCCAGACCAAGATCTCCAACGGCATGGCTACTTACTACGGATGCTACTCTGAAGGGGCCAACGGCCGGGCCCTCTCCGCTGATAGCACCGCAGACACGGTGAGAATGACCAACGAGATGTGCGTGGCTTTCTGCCAAGCGGGTGGCTACACATTTGCTGGAACTGAGTACTCACAAGAGTGCTACTGCGGCAACTCCATCACCAGCAATAACATCACTGACATTACCCAGTGCTCGATGCAGTGCCGAGGCAACATCTTTAGCTACTGCGGTGCAGGAAACAGGCTGAGCGTTTGGAAGATCGCTCAGCCTGATAAGCCAACAGGGCCCATCACAGCCCTTGGTGGTGCTGCCATCTACTCGGGCTGTTATACTGACGGAGGTCCTGGTGGTCGGACACTCCCCAGTGCCGTCTTCACCGGCTCCTCTGTGTCTCTTGATACATGCTTCGCCTTTTGCAAGAAGCTCAACTATCCCCTCTTTGGGATGGAATACGGTCGCGAATGCTACTGCGGCTACACACCCAAGACGCAAGCTACGCTGGCCGCTGACGGCGACTGCAGGATGCCCTGCGCAGGCGATGCCACGCAGAAGTGCGGCGCTGGCAATCGGATATCCATCTGGAACAACACGCTGTACACGCCCATGGCGAGCCCCGAGAGCTTCGGCCTCCAGAAGAAATACCTCGGTTGCTATACAGAAGGCAATGGTGCTCGGGCCCTCAACAAGGCAAAGAAGACAAGCACCAAAATGACAATCGACATGTGCGCTGGGTTCTGCTCTGACAAGGGATTTGCCTACATCGGACTCGAGAATAGCCACGATTGCTACTGTAGCAACAAGGGCCCATCTAGCGGTAGCATCGAGGCCCCTGAGGCTCATTGCAAGATGCCCTGTAGGGGCGACAAGACGCAGAAGTGCGGTGCAGCCAGTAGACTGAACGTCTATAGGATCAGCCCAGTCAAGAAGATCTCTTCTGCCAAGTCAACTTCGAAGCCTGTGGTCAAGGTTCAGGATTACCTCACGTCCCATTCCAAGGTTACTACTCTTTCGACCCGGGCCAGGACAACTTCGACCTCAAAGGTTGTCAATGTCAAGGCGAAAGCTACCACCACTAGCCGTCCGGCTGTAAGGCTCCAGGCGAAGAAGACGTCGACTTCCAAGGTCAAAGCTACTACTACCACTACTTCCGCGGCCACCCATTTGAAGCACAGGACCACAAAAGCTAGGATTAGCCCGGCGCGGACAACCTCGACTTCAAGAGCTGTCAATGCCAAGGCCAAGGTTACTACTACCACTACCTCGGAGGCGGTCCACTTGAAGCATAGGCCTACCAGCACTCGCACGACCCCCAAGGTAAAGGCAACGTCGAAGTCAACCTCCAATCTTGCCAATGTCAAAGCCAAAGCCACCACCACCACCACAACAGCACGCTCAGTCGTGAGGGTTCAGGGAAAGGCAACCTCAATCCACAAGCCCGTAAATGTCAAATTACAGGCTATTCCTACTCGGAAAACCTCCACCACATTGGTCTCCAAGACGACAGCCACATCGACCCCGGGAGCCGTTCGCGTGCAAGTTACCAAGAAGCGTTCCACGACAGAAACATCTACCCACCGACATCGTTCGGTACAGAATGGGTCTAAGGGGGGCAAGACCACGACATCGTCAGCTTCAAAAGCAACACCGACTTCAGTAATTGTCAAGTTGAAGGCCAAGAGTTCTACCAGCAGGACTTTGCACCGTTCTACGACTACAAGATCGTCAACTTCGAGGGCGAAGAGAACTGCGACCTCATCAACCTCGACATCCTCACAGATAGTCAATGTCCAAGCTAAGGCTTCCTCGACAGTCAAGCTTCGTGGAAAGTCTACCACGAAGACATCTTCAACCCCTGAGCCAACTGTTGTTTTGCTTTCCAAGGGGGGAAGTAGTGACGATGACTCTGGTAGGGGCCACAAGGGTAAAGGCTCCGGTAAGGGCAAGGATGACGACGACTCGAATGAGGGGATAACCTCGACCTCGAAGACCACGTCTGCTACTTCAATCGCCCCAGTCTCATCGAAGTCCAAGGCTGAGGACTCTGGTAGGGAGACAGAGACAAGAGGCTCAGGCAAAGGAAGCAGGACGGAGGACTCGTCTGGATCAAAGGGGAAAAAGACCACGACAACTGCCAAAACGGCTTCCGCCTCATCTGTGAAGAAGAGTGATGACTCTGGAAAAGGTGGCAAGACGGAGGACTCCAAGGGGACGACGACAAAGAAAACTACTACCGCTTCGGCTAGGGCGACACCATCAGTGACAAAGACAAAGGACTCTGGTGAAGACAAAAAGACCGAAAGCTCGTCCGACTCTAGGGGAAAGAAGACTTCGAGATCAACATCGACGTCAGGCCCCTCAACCGCGACCTCGTCAGTAAAGGCCGAAGACTCCAAGAAGGGAGGCAAGGCAGAGGACTCGTCTGGCTCTAATAAGAAGACTACTACAACCTCCAAGTCATCTACCAAGAAGACCGAGGGCGCGTCAGACTCCAGGTGGAGGAGAACTTCGACCACCTCAACCTCAACTTCAAAGTCGAGTTCAGTCCCCACGACCGCTACCCCATCAGTAGCAAAGGTAAAGGTGTCTAATAAGAAGGGAGGAAAGAAACATGATTCGCCAGAATCTGAAAACAAGACCACGGCAACCTCAAAGTCAGCCACTAAGAAGGCAGAGGACTCATCCCACAAGAATACCACAAAATCAACGTCGACCACTTCAGCATCGCTCCCGAGAAAGAGTGAAGATTCTAAGGGACATGGAAAGGGAGAATCTTCTGAATCTGAAAACAAGAAGACTACGACAACTTCCGCGTCTGCCTCTAAGAAGACTGAAGACTCGTCGGCATCGAGGGGTAAGAAAACTACACGGTCAACCTCGACCAAGTCGACGCCAGCTCCCAAAAAAACCGAGGACTCTGGTCACAGGGCAAGCAGGACCTCGACGACTTCGACCTCAACAACCACAGAGGCAAAAGAGACCTCCCATCACAGGAAGCCCAAAGGCAAAAAGGCTTCATTCTCAACGACCTCAACGAAATCTTCCACAGCGGGCGTGAATGCGAAGGTGACGTCAACTTTTAGTGCATAATGTATATTGACGGTCATCTTGTGCGCAAGGGAGGTTGAGGAGATGTTTCAAACTGTATATAATCTTGAGAGGGGTTGACCAATTACGTCTTGTACTTACGGTATATAATATCTTTGCTCATAGTTGCAAACCCTTGCTTGACTCGGATGACCTGGCACGTCGATGTGGGATTGAGATGCGTGAAGGAGACACGTGACCTAGACCTTCCTTTTGACCCCTACGTCCATGAAGTTGCGAATATTGTATCACGTAGTCTCTGTCATTGCTTTGTTTTCACTGAGGAAGAAAGTATATTGCTCCACCAACTCGTTGGCTGACTGCTCGCAATAGACGCGCATAACTGAGTCAAGGTACAAGTAAAGTTGACAATGGTGCTATAGTAATCCCCAGCCCCAACCTTCAACCGGCACCGATCTCTATTTACCCTTTGAAATATCCTAAGAGGTTCGTCCCTACCTATTCACTCGGGCCCGACAAATAGACCATTGGGTCGGTCCAAGTTCTGCTCACTGACTCCCTGACTCACTTGGGCAGGGTCAACTTAGGGTTAGGGTTAGGAGGCTCCAGAGTTGCACCCTATTCTTTAAGCTGACTGTTCCTTCAGAAGTTTCGCCTCCAAATCATACAACTGGCTGAAAATATTGATGCAATTTTTGAATCGAACGAAAACATTCTGAATGTCCTGAATCTGCTTTTGGCGAAAGAGAAGAGAGAAGGCGGCAGCAGACGCGGCAAGATCGTCGGCGTTCCCGTTGAAGGCCCCAAGCCCCGGCTGCGAGGCAAGGCTTACAAGACACTGATGCTGCTGTTGCAGTTGCTCATCAGTGTTTTTCAGAGACGCGAATTTTATCTCCAGCTCTTTGGCTTCATAGCCAAGGGCACTGATGAAATTCTGTGCCTGCAGCCATGCTTGGATATTCGTGTTTTGCGCGCCGTGGATCATCATGTCACCGATTTGGATCTCTTGGGTGAGGGAATCAATAACGGCTTTCATTGCTTTTGCATGGTTTTCATGTAGCATTTGACGCTGGGCCAGGGCTTGCAAACGTTCCTGAGCGTCCTGGTAGGCTTGGCTGATTTCACCCGCACCCCCCTGCAACCCTGGTGGTGCAGGAAGAGCCCGGTTTGGCCACCCAGGTGCATCACTCATTTTCGCTCTGGTAGAGTGTTAGGCCTCTGGTGGTGTGCAAGGAATAAGTTTGCGTTGATGTTACCTTTGTTTTATGCACAATCAGGCACTGGGGCAATGGTTTCCCAAGAGTATGTTTGATTGAGGCTTCGGTTTATGTTCCGAGTTTGCCTGTTTGCGTCGATAAGACGAAGGGATGAGAGGAACCAACACGGAGGAAGTTCATGAGGTGAAACCGAGGTTTATTTAAAACTTGGTAGAGTTGCATGAAAGAGGTTACTGTGGCCTATCTCAATGAACCAATCCTCACAATGCACGCCATGTAGTTGGCAATTCGCGCTTCTGACAGCTCACATAATTGGACCCTGATGTCTGTTACTTTCATTGTGATGGAATATTGGAAAGAGATGGTAAAGCGCTCCTGTCTTTCTTCCCTTTTGTCCCGGGATGTCGCACATCTTTGTTGGACTGTCTTGGAACAGGCAGGAAGGCGAACCACCGGCGAATACAAAGACTGAAGCACACATGAGCATGGCCCTATTTGCTTGAGGTGGAATACACACAGCTAAGCAGAATCCACTTTGGCAGACCGCTGATTAAGCCCAATGTTGTTGACGCATGAACGACTCTTTGTTCCCATGCGTAGTGCGACATGGCTCAGGGTTGGGGTCCAGACTGTGACAAAGAGCTAGTGCCTAGTGGGAACGGGCGAGCTGGTGCTTCGCTTGTCAAAGAAATCATGCTGAGGCTGAAATCCATCAGTAGGTGGAGACGTGATTGTTTTATTGCCTAAACTGACATGCCTTAGGATGCCCCATAATATAACAAAGCAAGCCACTGTTTTTGTTCGATATCGTGTAAAATTAATGCAGAACGACTATTCTTTAGTGAAAGACGGTTTCGCTCTTAGGATGACGTCTCACCCCGTTCAAATGATGCCGCGCTGGTCCAACATTGAGAGAGTATGATAGGACGTGACTTTTCTCCTGGGAGCCATAGGTTCCTTTGTCTTTCACCAGCATCCTTGTTAATATTTTATGACGTGGTATTTTTGGAGGCTAGCTAGATGAGAAATAGTTTATTGAGATATGACAGAACAGCAAGAAGATGTTTCAGGGTCATTGAGGATGGATAGATCTGACCTTGCCCCGATGAGAGGATTCGCCGGACAGAGAGGTTGAAAGAGGGATTCACGTGACCAGAATGTACTGTGCCTTGCGTGCCATTCAGGATCACTACGGAGCTTTTAATATCTTGTCTGGACCTAGAGATAATTCTCGAATCTTGTTTCAGTGACTTGCTGCATATTGCGCGAATTGCTTACAGGCCTTTCCGTTATCACCGGGACGCTTTACTCTTTGGGGGCGTTGGTTGAAGCCAATGACTAGACCCGATCAGGACCCAGATGGCCACACCCTTAGGAGCCCTTGACGCTGGCATGACGAAGTCTGTCGCAGCTACATCTCTGCAATATAATTGTGCCCCGTTGGTGAGGGACCAGGGTATTGACCCCGAAAACACCGAAACTTCTCGGACACGCCTTGGAGGCTTGAAACCATGCATCACATGCTGACGTGCGAGGCAAGATATAAAAGCAGAGTCAAGGATAGCAGATGTATTTTGGAAACCCAACATCATTAACACTTCAATCTCAAATTTGTTACAATGTCATCGCCCACTAAAGTCTACTTCCCTTCTTTCAAGCTGCAAATCTGCGGCGAGTTATATCCTCCCCTCGAGGGGTCAACACCTCGCAAGGGCGCCGCCGTGGTCATTAGTCATCCCATGACTGGAGTTAAGGAGCAGACAGCTGCCGACTACGCCCGAGCCCTATCCAAGGAAGGGTTTGCGGTTCTTACGTTTGATGCTGGCTACCAGGGTGAGAGCTCTGGCAAGCCCCGTGGTCTTGAAGACCCCCACCAGAGGGTTGAAGACAACAAGGCTGCTGTTACATACTTGACGACTTTGAAGGACAAGGTTGACCAAGAGCGGATTGGACTGCTTGGAATTTGTGCCTCGGGTGGCTACACTTCCTACGCCGCGCAGTCAGATATTCGCATCAAGGCTCTGGCAACAGTCAGTGCAGCCTGCGTCGGGCGGATGACCCGAAACGGGGGTCTGTACGAACACAACAAAGAGAGCGCAACAGCAATTGAGGCAGCTCTCGAAGGAGCCGGCAAATGGCGCACCACCCATGCCAACGGATCTCAGGAGGAGGCGCCTCCCATGTTTGAGACGAACTTGTCCAAGATCCCCGACGACACCGACTCGTTCTTCAAAGACGGGGCTCAATACTACGGCACCAAGAGAGGGCGCCACGAGAGGTCGGACCAAAAGGTGCCACTGTCGAGTTACGACCTGGTGGTCTCCTACGACTCTTTCAACTTTCAGCATCTCATCTCTCCCCGGCCTTTGCTCATGATTGCAGGATCGGAGGCGCAGACGCACCACTATAGCAAGAACGCTGTTGCGGCCGCCAAGGATCCCAAGGAATTGATGACTATCAAGGGCAAGAATCATTTTGATTTGTATGATGATCTTTCCGAGACGGCGCCGAAACTGGTCGAATTTTTTACGGAGGCTCTGACAAGGCGTCTGTGAACTCGAATCCGTGGGCATCTTGTGCTAGAATGTGTAGGAATGGAACTACTGTCATCACTTGTAAGAGAAATAGGGCCGTCTAGTATAGATATACGGTTAATTTGTGTATATATAGTAAATGATTTTCTGTTTCTTATTATGTTGCTT
>JAADYS010000383.1:0-87328 GCA_012931995.1 Fusarium albosuccineum | reverse complement strand
CCTAAACCCTACTTTTTTCGCACTAGTAAGGCCACGTTATAGGTCTTAGCAGGGGGCACCATATAGCTTATCTATACACTCCTTGGATAGAGATAAGGTGGGCATAATAGTCTAAATAGCCCATCTTAATAAAGACGGGAAGTTGAGCTATGATGGATTGTTTTATACTTTTTCAAACCAAACCAACGTCTAGAGCGACTTTACATCCCAACCCAAAACAAACCTCCAAAAAGCATAACCGCGCAAGACGCCATCAACTGGAGAACTGGTCCACTCTATTCCTTACGAGTCAACCACCGTCCTTGTCTCATCCAATCTGACCGCAGAGCTAGACCATCCGCTGCCTGGGCGCGCAGTTTGTTCAAGGATTGTTGTTGCGACGTTTCCAGCCCCTGACATTGCTAATAATCGCTCAGTCCGGAACGTTGGATCTTATTCGCCCAGAATGTCTCGGTTACACCCTGATGAGACCGGCTTGGTCTCTGCTTATCTTGTCGTTTCGAGCAGAGACAGCCGTGAGCCCGAGAATGGCACTCTGCGCGGACACGGTCTTCAGAGCCGAGCAAATTTGATAGGTACTATTGTTAGCTAACCATCGTCTAGTTGTACAAAGAGTCTGAACCGACTCGGTATGAACACCGATCACCCTTGATGCTCTCGGCTAGGTCCAGCTACTTATCTAAATCGCCGTTCGCCCTATTCGCCCTTATCCTATGCGCCTAGCTCGTCTTAGGTGCATCAGCCGGCGCATCTTTCTTATCCTGCTCCGTCTCGGGTCGCTTTGTTAGAATCTCGTCGATAACTCCCAACTCCAAGGCTTCATCTGGTGACAGGTATTTGTCTCGCTCCATCAAGTCGTTAATCTGCTCTAGCGTGTACTTGTCGTGGCCTTTGGCCTTGTTGAGGTGGTATTGCATAATCTGATTCGACTGCTCTCGTATCTTTTGGATCTGGTTTGCGTAAATCAGAATATCTGACGCCTGGCCTCGAGTCCCTCCGAGAGGCTGATGGATCATGATCGAGCTGTGAGGGAGTGAGAAACGCTTGCCGGCTTCACCTCCTGCAAGGAGAATCGCGGCCATAGACGCAGCGCCACCAATACAGACGGTCGACACGGGTGACTTGATGTATGTCATGGTATCGTAGATGGCCATCCCTAAACATGGTGTGAGAGTCGGCCGAGAAATGGGCGAGCGACCATACCTGACGTGACAGAGCCGCCGGGCGAGTTGATATACATCGTGATTGGCTTATCGGGGGTATCGGACTCGAGCCATAGAAGCTGTGCGACGATCGAAGCGGACATGTAATCGTTGATTTCGCCATTGAGGCAGATGATGCGTTCCTAGCTACGTCAAGATGGACTCAAGGTCGATGGCGAGTCGCTGTTTACCTGTAGGAGCTTGGAAAAGATATCCCCTGTTATCGTCAGCGACTTTGCATTATCACGGTAACCGAATCGAACGAACAAGTTTTCCTGCCGGCAGCCTGGGACTATTAGCTACGAGCAATGGCGCAAAGCGGATGGACGTAGCTCACCGACGACTCTTCAATGTAGGGCATGGGAATGTTGGCCATTGGCGGCTGTGACGGCGGCGCAGAAGAGCTGGAGAAGCCAAAAGCCCTTACATGCTGCTGCGACACACCGCGCAGTACGCGCAATGTCCTCGGTCGTAGAAACATGTCGATTAAGGCCGTTGATGGTGGGTTGAAGGAGCTGCGAGCACGGCCGGAATTGGTGGGGGAAGCTTTACGGAGCTTGGCGCGTGTCGATAATCTTCCGACGCCCGATAAGATCTGGACCCCAGAAATTTCTCCAACACCAAGCCTCGTCGACACGCGACACAACCCACGACGGCCAATGAATTGGCGACAACCTCCGAACCCGCGATGAGACGATGCACCGCGACTTGCGCAGGCCGCCCTCAGCTCAACCGCCTGAGCATTGAGGGCCAGAAACGATGGCGCTCCTGGGACAAGGACAGATTGACACAGGAGGCAATCCTCGAGCAGGTCGAGTTTGGGCTTGGCCACGATGTGGACGGCAATCCCCTCAAGGTTGATCCCGACGCCAAGACTGTTTCAACAGCATCCGGGTCTCTACCCATATCTCCCATCATGGATCCTGCGTGGATAAAGACCAGGCGGCGGCAAAAAAAGGCCGATTCAGCCATCCCAAGCGGACAGTTCCGGAAGAAGCTGTCCAACAACCCATTCGGCAAGCAACCCAAAACTCGCATGCCAGTGCTTTGACTAATGCCTTTTGTAGCGCGCGCACTGGCGACTCCCCCGAGACTCTGTGCGAATACAAATTCCTTACTACCGAGGTACTTCTTCCAAGATTTCGAGCTGGTTCAGCATCCCGATCCCGAGGAGGAGGATGCGTGGATCGTGCCCGGCCCTCTGTCTTTCGAACACGTTATGCCCTCACAGGGCCCTTTTCGAAGGCCTAAATCAAATACGAGCCCCGAAAGCGAGGCAAGCGAGACCGAGACCGCTACTGAGCTGTCCAACTCGACGGAAGAGAGTTCCAGTGCAGCGGAAGCAGTCGACACGGCAGCAACAACATCCCCAGCAGAGCTCAAAGGAATTAAAGACACATTAGAAAAAGAACAAAGGCCTTATCGAGCGCCAATCGTGGCATATGTTATCTCGCGAAAGGAGGTACTCGATTTTCTAGGAACACGCCAAGGCTCAAAACTGCGTGGCAAGGTGTTCTGCCAAACTTCCGGCACGAGGGCAACGCTACGCAATTTTCAAGTCTGGCCGGTTGACACGGGCGAAATACTCCTGAAACTGCTACGAAGTAAGGCCGTAGATGCGCTCATCCACCGTGCCAACAAGAGCAGGGGCCCGCAGTTCAGGTTCGTTCAGCCGTTTGCCAGTTGGGATGAGGTGAAGAAGGAGACAAATCAGGGATGTGTGCTCTGGCTACCAACCGAGTCCAAGGGCGCAGAGGCTGCATACGCCACCTTGGACCGCGAAGGGGCAAACTGGGGCAACAAGGCGCCGGTGCATGACTTGTTCTACTTGCTTGGAGAGGAAGAGGTACAGAGGCTGAGAGACGGGGCTGAAATGTTCCGCAATCAAGAGATCCTGTTGCTCAAGGACTGGAGGAGCGTGAGTTCGAGAAACCTGCATATGCTGCTCTGGCGGCTGCAGGGATATCTAGCCACGCCCACGATGCAACCCAGAGAGGAAGAGGAAGAGCCTGAAATCACCGAAGCCCCGTTAGACCAACCTGAGGGGGACACAAATGAGAGGGGAGAATATGTCCCTCTTAGTTGGTAGCAATAATCTTCAAACAATGTAAAATACCAATCAACCCTATCTGTTCAGTGGTCTCACTCTGTTGTCCCACCCGGCCGGCCTCCGAAGCTGGCGCCGTAATCGCCGTGGGTCCGTGCTTTCACCGCCGATACAAACGCCGGAGCAGATCCGCCTGGTGTGGTAACACCCATCTGACTACCCGATGGTATCATTCTGAATCTGTTTGGTGCTTGATTCTTTGTTCGAACAACTGTTTGCTCGTTTGTTTTTCAGCCAGTATTTTCCTGCAACGGTTTCCTTGGCTTGACGGAATCATTGAGCGAATTATTATTTGCTGAAAACCCTTATCGTTTGCACCTTCTCACGATCACTATATAAGGCACTCACGAGTCACGATCACCTGGGCCTCTTGCTCTGACTTCACATCAACTCTCAACCAAGACTCTCCAAATCGAATCAAATATCGGCACTCACCTCACTTGCTTCGATCATGGAGTCAAACCCCGACCTCATCCAGCCGGCGGAATGGGGTAGCCCTGGCGCCATCCCTGTCGTTCTCATCCACGACGGCGGCGGCACGACTTTTGCCTATCACTGTCTGAACTCTCTGTCTCGCGCCGTCTACGGCATCCACAACCCCAGCTTCCACAGCGGAGAGCCGTTTGAAGGCAGTCTCTCTGACATGGCACGCCTGTACTGTGGTTTCATCAAAGAGGCCATCAAGGAGCCCGATTTCCCCAAGTCGCGCAACAAAGATGGCAAAGTTCGAATCCTTCTTGGTGGATGGAGCATGGGCGGACACTTGAGCCTTGAGATGGCAAAGCAGCTCGACGACGAGGACAGTGGCATCGAAGTCATCGGCATCCTCATGGTCGACACCGTCCACCCCATCCGATCCTCGGCTTCAGGCAAAGTCAAAAGGGACGACGGAACCACAGAAGGGAAGAGCAAGAACCAGATCCTCGCCGACAAGGCCATGGCCGACGGACGACGCAAGATCCGGGAATGGACTCCCCCGGTCTGGAACGGAGCTTCTCAGAGACCACGAACAGTTCTGCTCCGAGCCAAGAAGCCAGTGCCCATGAACGATGGCGAGGTCAGCCTTGTGGATATGACTCGTGATTCGCGCACTCTTGGCTGGGATGTTTACGACAAGGACATGTTTGCCGACATTGTGGATATTGAGGGGGATCACTTTGACATCTTTGAGCTTGACAGAATTGATGGGACCTCCGAGGCGATGAAGGAGGCTCTACAGGATTTGGACCAGGCAGTCTTGAAGGTCTAGGGAAGGATGTCGAGGCTAGTAGATCAGCTATTGGGCCTGATACAAAATGGAGGGCTCGTGGTATGGCCTTGGTTTTGACAGGGTAAGCACCGATGAACCATTTTGGGTTGCGCATGTTGACCCAAGTAGAAGCAGATCCGGAACCACTTAGAGCTATGGTAGCAAGAAAACGGCGAATAGACTTTGACTTTAGAAGCTGTGACCATTGATTTGTTTCTGTTCATCTTGGCACCGTCTATGCAGTGTGTGATAAGAGCCTCCGCCGGTGTCGGTGCGATCCAATGAGAGACTTGGCAAGGGTAATACTGTATGAACTTTATGACAGTTCGATACATTGCCAATACAAACTACCCTAACAACGTAAACCTATGTTCTGCTATGAATCATCTATAGTCAGGCAGTAGTACGGATGCCTCGGCAAACCAAATTGAAACCTAATCCGAGTGAGTTGTCTCTGTAGCGTCATTGGGCAATTCTGTGGAGGTGAGCACTTGCAAGTGGATGCGCCGCCGGAGTTGAAGCAGTTTCCCCGGAAGCTGACTTGGCGACGCAAGTGGCTCCTGCAGGTGGAGGCGCCCAGCCAACCACAGCGACCGAATTGTCATGCGGGGAGCGGTTCAGCGGGGAGGTCACAGGGAAGATCACAGGGAATGTGGGAAATTTTGGTGAAAAGGGCCACCGACATCGCAGCGAGCACCAGACAAATTCACAAACTCCAAAAGAGTCACCGCCTCTGAATTTGCCATCTCGAAGGGATTGCTTGCTTGAATACCAGCGTCGCGGAGCCTGTATTTTCCTCGCTTGGATCCCGTCTTGATCGCTTCAATTGGCTTTGGTTGATTCTTCGTCACAATGCTCGCCCGGTCGCTGCTGCGGTCGAGAGCTCTGGAAGCTCTCCCCCTCTCGTCGAGGAGCCATGGGTACGTCGACCCAGCTTCATTTTTGCCGAGCATTGAACGGCGCATGCCCAACATCATGGATTTTGTACTAACATTCCCTTTTGCAGCCGCCTCTTTTCCACTTCAGCCCTCCGCGCCGCCGATGACAAGCTCAACAAGGTCTCCGCCAACATCACCCAGCCCAAGGCCCAGGGCGCCTCCCAGGCCATGCTGTACGCCACTGGTCTCTCAGAGAACGACATGAACAAGGCCCAGGTTGGTATTTCATCCGTATGGTACGAGGGAAACCCTTGCAACATGCACCTGATGGACCTTTCGGCTCTTGTCAAGGAGTCCGTTGCCAAAGCCGGTCTTATTCCCTACCGTTTCAACACCATTGGTGTCTCTGACGGTATCTCCATGGGCACCACCGGTATGCGATACTCTCTGCAGAGCAGAGAAATCATCGCCGATAGTATCGAGACTGTCATGAACGGCCAATGGTATGACGGCAACATCAGCTTGCCTGGTTGCGACAAGAACATGCCTGGTGTTGCTATTGCTATGGGTCGTGTGAACCGTCCCAGTATCATGGTTTATGGTGGAACTATCAAACCCGGCTGCACCAAGAAGGGCGAGTCAGTAGATATCGTCTCCGCTTTCCAGGCTTACGGTCAGTATGTGGTTGGTGACATCACCGAGGAGGAGCGCTTCGACATTATTCGACATGCCTGCCCTGGTAGCGGTGCTTGTGGTGGCATGTACACTGCCAACACCATGGCCACCGCCATTGAGACTCTGGGGTTGACTCTGCCTGGTAGCAGTAGCAGCCCTGCCGAGGACCCTAGCAAGAAGGCCGAGTGTGAGGCTGTTGGACCTGCTATCCGTAACATTCTCAAGGAGGACATTCGACCCCGCGATATCATGACCCGGCAGGCTTTTGAGAACGCCATGATTGTTACCACCATCCTTGGTGGTAGCACCAACGCCGTTCTTCATCTTATCGCCATTGCCGACTCGGTCGGTATTAAGCTCGACATCGAGGACTTCCAGAAGGTTTCGGACCGCACGCCTTTCCTTGCCGACCTGAAGCCTTCCGGCAAGTGGGTCATGGCTGATATGCACAAGATTGGTGGTACCCCGGCTCTCCTGAAGCACCTTATCAAGGAGGGTGTCATTGACGGCTCTGGTATCACTGTCACCGGTAAGACCATGAAGGAGAACGTCGAAAACATGCCTGGTTTCCCCGAGGATCAGACCATCATCCGACCTTTCAGCAACCCCATCAAGCCAACTGGCCACATCCAGATTCTCCGTGGTTCGCTAGCCCCTGGCGGCTGTGTCGGTAAGATTACCGGCAAGGAGGGTCTCCGATTCGAGGGTAAGGCTCGTGTCTACGACTCTGAGCCCGACTTTATCACCAGCCTCGAAGCCGGTGAGATTAAGAAGGGCGAGAAGACCGTTGTTATCATCCGTTACGATGGTCCCAAGGGTGGTCCCGGTATGCCCGAGATGCTCAAGCCCTCTTCAGCTATTATGGGTGCTGGTCTGGGCCAGGATGTTGCGCTCCTTACTGATGGCCGCTTCTCCGGCGGTTCCCACGGTTTCATCATTGGCCACGTCGTCCCTGAGGCAATGGAGGGTGGCCCCATCGCCCTTGTCGAGGATGGTGACACCATTGTCATCGACGCTGAGAAGCGCGCCATCGACCTCGAGATCTCGGAAGAGGAAATGTCTCGCCGCCGATCGCTGTGGAAGGCTCCTCCTCCTCGTTACACCAAGGGTACACTCAGCAAATACGCCCAGCTCGTCAGGAACGCGAGCGAGGGTTGTGTCACTGACAGTGGCCTGAAGAACTAGAAGAGCAAAAAAGGCAGCGCGAGGGAGCCAAAGATGTCCTCGCATATTGTTACTAATTTCCGTTGTTTTATCCAGGATCGGAAAAGGCGAATTTAGATTTTCTGGGTCAGAGTTTATATCCCAATGTTTTCCTGTTCACCCGTGTCATTGTCGTGATGTGAATGCAATGCAACCATGTTACCATGTGAAACTTCAAATGTTGCTTTGGGGCTTCAAGTCTACCTACGTAATAGCTACAGTTACATGTATGCAAAAACTCATTTCGACAGAACTTGAGCAAAAAGCAGGACAAAACAAGACGAGTGGAAAACGCAATCCTTGCTCGGCGAGTGATTGTGGGTATTGAACAGACTGAACAATAAAGACCAACCTCCCAAAATGGCTCCTTGCAATGCGAACTCCAAAATCCATTCCTGTCCAGAAAGGGGGAGGCAACTCCTATCCCCCAAGCTGAACCAACACCGCTTCTCATAAATTAAAGGACGTTTCTTTTTCGTTTCTCGTACACGTTCAAGCCTTCTTTCCCTTCAAAGCATCCACGAAGGCGGCCTTGTCCTTCATGGTGAGTCCGACTCGCTTGACACGACTCAGTCTTGCCAGGGCCTCGCCTATACGGTCGAGAACACGCTGCTCGTCTCCAGAAACAGCAGCGCCGACGTCGTTGCGGTATCGCAGATCGGCAGGGCCGGAAGTCGAGGCGCCGTTGGTCTTTGCGGCGGACGAGTTCATCTGGCCTTCTGCAATGCGTACGCGGATGCAAGTTGTCGGCCGGGAGAGCAAGTTCCATAGGAATTGGAACCACTTTCCGGGCACAGGAGTCGTAACGTCGGACGGTGTGTAACGGATGCTCACCGGGAAGATGTGGACATCGGGCGGGGATTCAAGGACGCTGGGACTGAAGGGCAGGATTGCCTTGCCGTTGGTGGTGCCGCATTCGGGGAAGACGGCGATGACTCGGGTCGGATTGTCGGCCAGGAGATCTTTGATGTCAATGAGCTTGGCGTTTTCGGGAGGGCCGGTTCGCACGGGCGAGAGAGCCTTCATGACAGCGCCGAATAGACTGATGCGCTGCACCTGGCGGGTCTCGGGGTACGAGACAGTGAAGATGGGATCGAAGATGGCGGACAAGTAGATGGCGTCAATGGGGCTCGTAAAGTTCGCTGCAATAACGGACCCTGGATGCGGGAACCGCTCGCGGGGTTGGTCGGCAAGGGTGCCACGTTTGACGCCGTCGAGTTGAAGGTCAACCCACCATATGCCCGGGATGGCCATCAGGCCCCAAAGGGCCACCTTGCGGAAGATGACAGGCAATGGGAGGAAGTGGAAGACGAGAAAGTAGCCCAAGAAGTAGGTGAGGAACAACGGCAGGCGAAAGAGAAAAAGAGCGCCGTGTGTGAAGATTGCGACGGTAGAGAGGGGCGTCGAGACGGGCAGAAAGGGCGCAATGCCCGTCGCTGAGCGGGATTAGCATGTGAAGGAAGCATCAAAGCTGCATGAGCTACTCACCTCGGTCGCGAAACTGGCTATACTTTTCCATGGCGTTTTTAGGGAGTCTCTCGCGTGATCAGGTACAAAGAAGAAGATTGGGCAGAGCTGGTGATTTGGGCTATCGAGACATGGAGAGCAGAAAGAGAGGGCGCACGAGTCGGTCTCTTTAAGGGACGGGCACAAGTGTTGACGGCACGAGAGACAAGGCAACCGCGATTCAGCTCAACCAAGGGAGAGCAAATGGGAGAGCGTTGCGAGTCTGGAGTCTGCGACAGCGCATCTACTCTTACGCGGACGTCATGACATGTGAATGCGTGAGAAGATGCCCCCCCACGTTGCAACTGACGTTGAACAGCTGGCCCAAAGGCTGACTCAGCGGTGTCGACACCAGCCACAGCACGCCAGGCCTAGCCACAGGCGGGAGCAGGCCGCTTTTGGGGGGACCGCATTGCCCCGGCAACATGCGCTAGCCCCAGAGCAGGTAAACAAACGTCTGCGCATCGCCAATCTTAACGCAGAGAGCGTCTCGTCCGAAGCGGAGCTAGGGCCTCGCAAACCAACCAGATCAACAGCTCGGTCGAGAAGCCAAGGACCCGAGTGTGTACTACTACTAGTTACTGCTTCTTATTTCATCTCGCTCCCTCCCACCCCCATCTTCACAACGCCTTCATCCACTGCGGCTCGTACAGGCGGCGCGCTGCTCCTTTTTATCCCCGTTCTTGTTTCTGTGTTTTTGTACCGCGAGCGCAATCTTGTCGACATGGACGCCGCTGAAAACCCGGTACGTTTGGAGTCTGGTTGTTGGATGTTTACAGGTAAATAACACAGTGCTGATACTTGTGTGAATAGTCCTTTCGAAGCTCCAAGATGAGCCGGCTGCCCGCACCCTCGACGGCGATAGGAGGAGGAGGAGGACTCACAGAATGGAGCGAGTCGCAGCACAATGCTCGCATCCAGTCCACCGTGACGTCGCTTGCGTCCCTCAAGAACCTCAAGCGTGAGATCCCTCAGCCAGGTTTGCTTTCCCATCATGGGCGCTCATGGTAGCTCCTACTGACTCTGTATCTAGCACCACAATCCGAAGCGAAGCGCAAGCCTCTTTCCGATCGAGCTCTCGAGTACCCTACGAAACCTACCTCGCTTGTAGCTGCCACATCGGCGGCCAGGTCCAATATGAAGGCACAGAGTCTTGCGGGCATGTCTGGGGTGAGTGCAGACTTCTATTGTTGTCATTGATCAACCGCCTGTCACAATTGTCAACACATATCTCTGGCTGGTATCCCGAACCCCCTACAACGAGAATCCACGGAAGTGATTGTTGCCAATATTCCATGACAACTACAGGATGCGATCGTCAAGCGCCAGCCACATCCCGTCCACTTCCCGGAGCCATGATTGCCAGCGCAGATCAGTCTCACATTCCCTTGCCACAACTGGGCGTGGACGTCTAGTTGCGATTAGGAACAATGTTGACAGGCTTTCTTTTGTATTTGAGGACAATCATTGCAAAGCAACTGTTACTAACTCACCTCTCTTAGCTCAAACAGCCATCTTCTTTCCAGACATCACGATCCGGCATGGGATCCAACTTCGCCAAGAGCGTCGGCCCTGGCAGACATGCCCCCTCAAATCAACCACAGGCTACACGAATGCACCCTCGCCCCGGTCATGCCCGGTCAAAGAGCCAGGCTCCTCGGCCACGAACAGCACACGGTCTCCGTGATGAGGACCGATACGAACCAGCGCCCAGTAATAATAGTATGTCGGCCACTTCTCAACCTGAACCTCTCGCACCACTCCACAGCAACAAAGTAAGAGCGGTTCAGTCAGCCGCAGTATTGTCGACCCGCAGAGATAGTTCTCTGACTTCGAGATTTACTCAACTGAGCCTCGATGACGACAGTTCTCTCTCCATCGGAAATCAAGTGTTTTCCCGCCCCGCGACGCGCCAGTCGTCCCAGTCATCACTCATATCTCAAACTTCCACCATCGCCTCCAAGCGTCATAGCAAAGACAACCAGAACAACAAGCTTGCTGCACCCTCTCGACTGGCCGTACCGGAGCGGACCTAGGCAGTTCCTCCAAAGTCGCCGAGCAAAGAGCAGGTTCAGCGCAAACTTGACCAGTTCCAGGAGTCACTTTCTATGTCGCCGGTTAAGACATTCACATCACCCATCAAATCTCCGTCTCCCTGCAAATCGTTTCTTAACAAAGGTTCAAATCTGACATCGTATGTAGCCTGGGATGTTGATGGTCGAGTCGTCGACATGGAGTCCCAGTTCAAAGAGCTCAAGGAGATGGTCAATACCACTCTTAGCGAGAGAAAGGGGCAGGAAGATGCTCTGGACTTGGCCAAGAATCGAGGTAAGTACTTGTCTGTGTCTTAAGGTCAAACAACTGACGCTTTGGCAGTCAAGGAGCTTGAGAACGACAGAGAAAAGCTCGAAATGAGGAACGATTCGTTGAAATCCGATCTTGACGCCGCGAGAGAGGAAGGACGTCAGATTCGGCATGAAATTGAAAAGCAAAAGTGGGAATATCAGCGACGAATGGATGACCAAGAACGAAAGCACCGAGAAACAATGGAAGATTTGGCACGACAACATCGCTCATCAGTTGATGAGCTTGGACGAGAACTGGACCGCTTAAAAGAGCAAGAGACAAAGGACCACGCACAACGACTCGAGAACCTCACGCGACAGTACCAGCAGCAATTGGAAGATGAACGACAGAAGATGAGCCGCGAGGTTCAGGATCTACGTACCCGGATGGGCAATGAGCACCAAGACATGGGCATGTCCCTGCAAAGGAAGGAACGTGAGCTTCAGGAGGTTCAGTCACAAGCCGAAGGCCTACGAGGCGATCTTGAGCGAGAGCGCACATTGAAGAACAGCCTGCAAACCAACATTGCCGAGCTGTCGGCAGCCAACACAACTCTCGAGGCCAAGATCAACTCACTTCGATCACATGTCGAGTTCCTCGAGTCTGATAGCAAGGCTCAGTCCGACTCGTTTGCCAGCATGGAGTCGAGGCTACAAGAAGCCCTTCGCATGGCGGAAGAGGCGCAGCAGAAGCTCATCAAGGAGGAAACGGAACGTCGGGTACTCTTCAACAAGTACCAGGAACTCAAAGGCAACATTCGTGTCATGTGCCGAGTGCGACCCGCTCTTAGTGAAAGCGAGGGCGAGGTGGCCAAGATGTCGTTCCCTGATGACAAGACCTCGGCCGAGATTGTGCTGGCTGGACCCGAAGAGAAGAGCAGCTTGGGCAATGTGACGCGGAAGAACTATCCCTTCGAGTTTGATCGCGTCTTCATTCCCGGTACCCAGAACCAGGAAATCTTTGGCGAGATTTCTCAGCTGGTCCAGAGTGCCCTTGACGGCTACAACGTGTGCATCTTCTGCTACGGCCAAACAGGATCCGGAAAGACGCATACTATGTCGTCAACAGACGGCATGATTCCTCGCGCCACCCACATGATCTACGACACCATCACCAAGCTCAAGGAAAAGTCTTGGGAGTACACGATGGAGGGATCATTCATCGAGGTGTACAACGAGGAGCTGAACGACTTGCTGACCCCCGAACGGTCTGGGGAGGGTCGTTCAAAGAAGCTCGAAATTCGACACGATGAGGCCCGCAAGCAGACGACCATCGTGAACTGCAAGACAGTGCGACTCAACAGCCCGTCAAGTGTGGAGACGATGCTTGACGAGGCGCAGAACAACCGATCAGTGGCTGCGACCAAGGCCAACGAGCGATCGTCGCGATCTCACAGTGTCTTCATTCTCAAGCTGGTGGGCGAGAACTCGGCAACTGGCGAGCGATGCGAAGGCACGCTCAACCTCGTGGATCTGGCAGGTTCCGAGCGTCTCAAGCACTCGCAGGCCGAGGGCGACCGAATGAAGGAGACACAAAACATCAACAAGAGTCTGAGCTGCCTTGGCGATGTCATCGAGGCTCTCGGCCGTGGAACTGGCCATGTGCCGTACCGCAACTCTAAGCTGACGCACCTCTTGCAATACAGCTTGGGTGGTAACAGCAAGACTCTGATGTTTGTGATGGTGTCGCCTCTTGAGACACACCTGAAGGAGACATTGACGAGTCTGCGGTTTGCAACCAAGGTATGTTGGATAGTTTGCTACAACAAAAAGAACCCTTGCTAACAAAGTTTCAGGTGCACAACACTCACATTGGCACGGCCAAGGCAACAAAGAAAGTCCGAGACTCGTCATAGGATGGAAACGGACCCTCCAAGTCGTCTACCAGGACCTCGTTGCCTGAGAACAGCAAGGCGACATCGAGGGTGTAGAGCTGTTTCGTTGGTGCTTGAGTCTTGTCAATTTTGGGGGTTAAAGTTGGTTCATCGAGGATAGCCTCCAGCATAGGGCGTCTTGGGCATTTTGGTTGCGGGAGTTGGCGGTGTATATGATTGAGTGTTGTCACGTCTGGTTGACCATGATGATGTTTTTGGCAGGCGGGCAAGCAGGTTACGTATTTGTTTCTGGACATGGCTCGGGTGAGCTGGGTTGAGGTCAGCTGGCTCAGCTGTGTCTACAACATGAAGCTTGTATATATCCATATGAATGTTTACGAGATGCATTGATGATTTTTTGTCAAGGCTCAGGCGTGTGGGCACGACATGGAAATGAATACAGTAGGATGGAACTTGGCCAAGACTTGGGTTAAGACACAAAAGTGATCGCAAGACGACAAGTGTTTTTTTAGACAAGCTTCTTTCCTACACCAGACCGAGATGGCCATCTTGTAGAGGTTGGCTTCATTAGACTTGGCTGTTGTTGGGCACCTCACATGTTGTGTTACCCTAGATGAATCTGGTGAACGAGAGGGATGCTTGATTCAGCATCTGTACAGAACTACTAGGTCTCCAACAACCCCATAGGCCTGATTGGGCCATTTTTGATAAAAATATTCATATAATTAGAACATGCAAGATCCTGACAGAATGTGAGGCCATCACGAGCGTTTGCTGGGCCGGCGCTGGTGGGGGATCGCACCCGCTAAGGATGAGGCTTCCGGGTATCTGGCGTGCATACCCGCTACGGGGCTGACCAATCACAAACCAAGGGACCCCTGGCCATGGAACCGCCGTTGGAGTTGGTCGTCGTCTTTGACGTCTTGACACCTTCAACTCTTTCCATCAATGCTACAGAATTGCATCAATAATCTAGCATGCTCTTTAAAGAACACCTGTACCTTCGTTCCTGAAAATATTCGCTATCCCTAGGCTTATCACGGACCTGGAAGTCTCCAAACTGCGGGCAGGACCCACGCTACTTTAACGCGCGACCATTGAGTGCAGATACCAGAGCTATCACGACAACCAAGGCATTTCGCGTCTCTGCTGTTGAACATAGGGTCAAAGCGAGCGTCTTGAGGCGCGCATCTGGTACCAAAGAGCACATCGTCCTTGGCGCGACCTTGCGGGGAGCCATTCTCCCAGGTCTTTGACCCTCTTCTGAGGCCCCCCTGCTCTATCCGCTCGCTTCGCCATCTCTCGCGAAGGCGCCTCATCAACCACTCGCACATCTTCCGTGATGGCCAAGACGCCGACTGGTCTGAATGGCTCCATCTGGGCCAACGGGCGCCCTCGTCCCATTGCGCCCTTGCCTTCTCGCCGATCCTCACAATCTCCCTCACTCTCACTGCCGCCTCCTCCTCCGCAAGCGCCCAAGCCGGCCAACATCCCCGCATACTCAGCGCCTACGCGTCTAACACCGACTCAAGCGTTCCACCGCTTCGAGCAAGCCTGCCATCGACTGCGCTGGAAGTTTCTCGACCTGCAGAGCTCGTACCAGCGAGCAACGCATCCAGAAGAGTTTGGCTTTTCCAAAGTAGACGCCGAGCGCAACTTCAAAGTCGACTTTCATGAGTTTTATGTCTGGATTGAGCAGGCCATCGTTCTCCTTCTGCTCATCTTTGGAGTTTCCATCTCGCGCGGGGCGCGACCGGAAGACGGCGGGGGCGGGGCCGGTCCCATGTTCAGCTCTAGAGGGGTTGGCAGAGGCGGCTACGTCGCTGCGGGCCACGCATATCACCACAACGTTCTCAAGGCGCTAGAGGACGAAGCGTGTCCTGTCTACGAGGCCATGGGTAAGGGGGAGGTGAACCAGGCCCTGTGGAAGGCTAAGGAGCTGCGCAACAGGTGGAAGGATGCCGGAGAGGGAAAGGAGACGCCGCCATTGAAGATGTATGACTTGACGTGGATTGTTGGTCAAGTTTTGGTGGGTTTGGAAATTGGGTATGGCATGGCAGTGAGGCATGTCGAGCAGGACATGGCTCAGCAGCAGCAGCAGACTGGAGGGGATGTTTTGGACGAGACTATGGGAGGTGGGGAGGATGATGAGTGGGAGTGGATGGTGGAGCCGATGGACTGGGAGGCGGCGTGATTTGGAGGTGTGAGGAAAACAATCCTTTTTGGATGGATTACGGGATCATAGAGGCTAGAGTGGCTGGGTTGTCTTGGATGGCGTACATGGACTGGAGCTGAAGGCGTTTGGTACCCTTCAACATGATTACTGTCGAACAGATACAGAAGCGCCGCCCCATAATTGGCGCGCGTGAACATCATCTGCCCTCTCATACACGCAGGTGGTATTGGTCTCAGCCAGGAGACTGGACTTGGCAAAGGGCTGGCAGATGAGATGGGAATAGTGGCATGGCCAATGACGACGGGAGCCGCTCAGTTTGGAGAAGGATGGGGAGGTGAGGGGCATGCTAGGGAACAATGTAGACTCCAGCGAGCTTAACGAGAGAAAAGCTGGAGCCTGGCGGAAGCGAAGAGGGCCCTGGTCTTGATATGACGAGTGAAAGCATCAACTGACGGTCGAGGTCCAGTAAAGTAGACTTGTGAGTTTGACCGACTTGTGAGTATCACATGTCGTTTAGACAAACCTATGAGGCATATCTATTTCATCTATCTCTTTGATGATGACGTGAAACACTCTTACATGCCGGCGTATGTTATCGCACGCTGAGTTGAGGCTGAATATGAGAATATGCCACTAGCCACCCATGCAAATTGCTGCAGCCAAGTTTTCGTTTAAAAAACAGTCGGACGCCATCTTTTTCGCAAAGCGAGGTGGTGATCGGATCCGCTCTCAGTTGGTTCATCCATGACTACGGTTCATCAGCATCAAGGAGTGAAGCAACTTCTCCACGTACGTATTTGCCCCAACGGAACATCATGATCTTCTGCTTCCACTTACCCTAGTGCCTGCATCGAGGAAAATTCTTTGATCCATGCCCAGCTTACATGCAGGGACAGATGCATGATTGCCCCTGTGATTGGAGCGCATGCTGGCGATGCCAAGGACCTTGTTTCTGTTACTCGTCTGCCTTAGATGTAGCACGGGCCAGGTCGCATTAGAATATGTAGATTTGGATGAAATGTTTCGATTCTGATGTATGAGTGAATTGTTTGGTTGGTGAGGTGTAAGGAAACGCTTCGACGGATCATCGGCCGTTGTGATGACTACCTAGTTGAGGTCAACGATGGGCCCGCTTCACAACCACTTTCCTCGTACGATTCACTGATAATTTCAGATGTCACAGAGTAATCCATCTATTAAGTCTTAGGTAAGGAAGTAAGGAACACGATAACTCGACAAGTTGCCGTGCCCTAACGTTGAAGTTGAGTGGATGCATCCCGAAGGAACACATCCTGGAGCCATACCCACGTGGTACTCAAGCTCAACGCCTAAACCATCACGAGAGAATCAATACATGTGCGGGATGCATATTGATCCTACGAAAATGCTCGTACCGCCTTGAGCGAGAGAGCGGCTTGTTCCACTGACTGACCTGGCATTAGGTCGGCAATCTTTATCCGCATGAGAGTACACATGTAACCCACCAAGAGTCGGCTATTGTGATGAAACACAATCCCGATTGTCAAGCCAAACGACGATAATAGAACGGTAATAAAGTGCTCTCCTGCGAAGCTAGACCGGGGGCTCTCAGTCAACACCCCCATGTCACTATCCCTGTCCTCTTCACTCACCTCACCCAGATGACTGCAGCAACACTCTTCGCTAATGCTACCACCTGCGAGCAGATCACTTGCGCAGTGGAACACCGACTTTTCCCCATCCACCCCAGATTTGACCATACGAGCGTGGTCTCATTCAGCACGACCGCTTAGCGCAGATGAACTTGAAAATCCTGAGTCAGGACGTACATGCGGGCATCGCCGTCAAGGATCAGGGCCTTTCTGCGCGCATGGTAGCAGTGTTGATGCGGACCCGTTGACTCGGACCACCTTCGTCGTTGGCAGCGGCTCAGGCGCGGCTCATGATGGAGGGATGGGGTGGATGTTGCGAGTTAAATACTACCTGAAGAACCCTTCCATTACCGTCAAAAACAGACCTGCTTTGCTTATCTGAGGCTTCCTTCGCCACTTTCGTGGAACTCGATATAATCCCTCTCCCAAAAACTCGCGCGCCAACTTGGACTTGAGAAAACAACACCATGAGGACCTGGCTTGGTCGCGGCAAAGGCGTTCGCGTCGGCATCACAATCTGCTGTCTGATCGCATTTGTGCTATTTGGCTATGATCAGGGCGTTTTTGGAGGGATTCTCCAGAACGAGGACTGGCTGAATCAGTTCGATCACCCCTCTGATAGCAAAACCGGCATCATTGTCTCCTGCTACAACCTTGGTTGCCTGACAGGATGTATCAGTAAGAATTGCTAGCTCCTTCCTCATCATGATGAGGACCCCACAGGAGATCACCCTAAAAACAAGCTTAAATTGACCCTCACTTCCTAAAGAGGCAATGGGGATATTTTGGTGGGGTTCTCGTTGTTGTCATGGGGCAAAGAAGTGGAAAAAGAGAAAAAGTAGAAGAATCACAGGAGAACTTACTAACTATTGCCGTAGTCAACTTCTTTACCGCTGATAAGCTTGGTCGGCGAATGACTATTTGGGTCGCCATGGCTCTGGTCATTATCGGCGCTACTCTCCAGGCATCAGCTTACACAGTTCCCCATCTGGTTATTGGACGAGTTGTCACTGGCTTCGGTACCGGTATGAAGACGTCAACTGTACCAATGCAAGTCTCGCCAAGTTGCGAAATTGCCAGGAGTATCCAATTGACATTCTATACAGGTACCAATCTGAACTCTGTGAAGCCAAATACCGTGGCCGTCTGATCGCTTCAGAGTCGCTATTCGTCGGTGTCGGCATCGTATTTGCGTACTGGTTCGACTTTGGCTTATCCTACGCCGGAGGTGCCATGGCCTGGCGCCTCCCCCTGGCTTTCCAGATTGTCTTTGCTCTTCTGGTTGTCGTTCTCGTTTTCGCTCTTCCAGACTCTCCTCGTTGGCTGTTCCAGCATGGCCGTCGTGATGATGCGATTGCCGTCATGTGCTACGTCTACGACAAAGAAGTCAACGATCCCTGGATCATCGAGCAGACCAAGGCCATCGAGGCCGCGATTGAACTCGAAGCCGAAGCTCAGGTTTCTCTAGTAGACTGCTTCAAGAACGACCACGTCAAAACGGGTAGTCGTGTCCTAATGGCGTGGGGCATGCAGTTCATGAACCAGGCGGGTGGCATCAACTTGGTGGTGTACTACGTCCCGTCAGTTCTCGTCTCGAACGTCGGCACAACCGCACACATGGCTCAAATCCTCGGCGGCTGCATTCAAATCATGTTCATGGTCGGCGCTATCCTGCCTGCTCTCGCCTTGGACCGTATGGGTCGTCGCAAGACCATGATGTGGGGATCCTTCGGTCTGGGCTTCTGTATGATGATGGTCGCGATTCTTCTGTCGCAAGCGAAGAATGTCTCCAACGGAGACAAGTGTGTATCTGCTGCAGTTGCCTTCTTCTTTTTGTACCAGCTATTCTTCGGGTTCTCCGTCAACTGCGTCCCCTGGGTCTACGTCCCCGAAATCCTCCCACTTAAAGCTCGTGCTCGAGGCACAGCGATCGGTATTAGCTCAAACTGGCTTTGGAATTTCTTTATAGTGATGGTCACCCCTATCCTCATTGAAAGAATCGGTTGGAGAAGCTATCTGATCTTTACTATCACCAACTATCTGTTTGTGGTGGTTACGTGGTGGTTCTACCCCGAAACCAGCAACTTGGACCTGGAATCGGTGGACCAGATCTTTGCCTCAGGCGAGAACCCTGTCAAGGTTGCTAAAAGAATGCAGCAACAGATTAAGGAGGGCAGACTACGTCCTATGGGTGCTGATTCTTCTGACAATGAGAAAGTTGTGGACGATGTTGACCACAAGGCTTGAGCAGTGTCGAGGCAACTGGGACGGAGTTGGAAACAACTCTCGCTCTTATGAAAAAGCATGAAATAATTAGTTCAAGTGGAATTGCATGCCATGCTGATGGTGGGAAGCTCAGTGTATATACCCTTCGATGCCAACCGAATCTGAGTGCCTCATGTACGTCACTACGTACCCGCCCCCAATTTTAAGCTTATCCAACGTTCAGATCGATCGCCTCGATCTGACCAATTGCAATACAACTATTCTTAGCATACGCCTCACAGGGCTCACTTCAAGAGTCAAGGAGGGAAGCTACACCCAAGTCAAGCAGAACACCAAAGTATCTCAGTTTCACCACGAGACGAGACGTTCACAAAACCACTCCATGTTTATTTTTTCTATCATTATGTAGTTAACCCCTTACAAAAAAAGCGAATATCAAAAATTATCTCAAATCCGAAAAGAAGGAAAGAAAGTCGAGAACGAAAAGACATCCAGCCATTCGGCATCCGCCCACTCGTCTCAATCACACACACCCCCTTTTACCACCCGAATCCCCAACGCTTGCGCATGTAAGAAGCAGGCTGGTGATAGGAAGGCGGCTCGTAGGCAGGAGGCTCGTAGTGTGGCTCCTTGATGGGGACGGCGGTGCTGGTGGTGCTGGCCGAAGAGGTGTCGGCGGCCTTGCTGGTGGTCATGAGCGTGGTGGGAACGGAGGAGGATGCGGTGGCGGCGTCGGCGGTGGAAGCAAACACGTCAACGGTGGTGTCGACTCGGAGGGTGGATGTTGGCCAGTCTTCGTCGGTTGAGCTGGGGCTGCCAAAGTCGTATCCGTAAGGCTCAGTTGTCTCTGCGTCCGCGGAGCCAGTGGTGGAGAAGACGACGACGGAAGAAGACTCGGTACCCGGGGCGGAGGTCTCTCGCGTGTAGGTAATAATCGATTCAGAGACGGTTGCCTCAGACACAATGGTTTCCACAGAGGTGGGGTAAGAATCAGTTAACTCTGCCACAGTAGACTCGGTCGTCTCAACTCCTGGGGTAGACTCCACGCCAACAGAGGTTGCTGGAATCTCCTCGGAAGAAGTCTCGGTCTCAACGGCATCAGAGCTAGTAGTAACCTCGGGAGTATCAGTGGTACCACTAACAGTCGATTCTCCCGGCGCCTGAGTCTCCGAAGTTTGAACGCCCAAGGTGGTAGTCTCCTGAATAGTCACAGTGGCCGCAGAGCTGTCCTCGGAAGTCTCTGTGAAGCTCACGGGGTGAGCCGAAGAGGCAGTGCTGTGGAGCATAGTTGTGTTGCGGTAGATGTGCGTGTGTGGCTTCGGTGGGCAAGGCGTCTTGGTCGAGCTTCCAGGCTTGCTGGTGCTGGTGAACCCTCCAGCGCTTGTGGTCTCGGGGCTGACGAGGCTGCCGGTAGAGTCGGTGGGGATCTCGGAGACAATGGAAGAGGAACCACTGTTGGTGGTCTGGATGGACACAATGTCCGTCTCGGAGGCAGTGGTTCCATAGGTGACAGTAGACTCAGCGCCAGAACTAGTATCCTCAGAAACAATGGTCGACTCCGTCTCCGTAGCAGTCTCGGTGCGAGTCAAGGTGATACGAGAAGTCAGCTGAGTAAGAGTCGTGCCCTCTGAAGAGACGGATCCAATAGCTGAAGAACTCTGGGCCGTTTCAGTGCTGGCATCCTCGGTAGACTCGCTGGATTCGGCCTGGGAAGTGGTCTGAAGAGTGACGGAACCAGTACCCTCAGTGGATGTACCTGGCTGCTGAGTAGTGTTGCCGTAGACAGTAGAGACACTCTCAGTAACGGTGACTTGGCTGGTAATGATGGACTTGAGAGTCGTGGTGGAGTCTTGCTCAGTGGTGAGAGTGGAGCTTTCAGTATCCTGGGACAAAGTAGAGCTGCCAAGAGGGATGACGACAGTTTCGGTCTCACTCTCTGTCGAAATCGACACAATAGTCGAAACCCCTGAGCCAATAGTCTCGGTGACGACTGAAGAGGTAGCGACTCCTGACTCTGAAGACTGCGTGGTCAAACCCTCCGAAACAGAGGTCGAGTCCTCAGTCTCAGACGATGTACCAGAGGGGAGAGCAGTAGAGTCAAAGCTTGGTGTGATGGTGGGCATTGTCTCAAGGTTTGTGAAGCTCGAAGACGTCACCTCGCTCTGGAGAGAGACGCTGGAAGAACATCCATAGGGCTCAGTGCAGGAGCTTTCCGGCTTGGACGAAGTTCCCTCAGGGTGAGCACTCGAGTCCTCCGACACGATGGTGGACTCGGGAGGAACATAGGTCGTTCCAGGAGGGATAGAGACAGTAGAAGTGACAGCAGGGGTGGTAGTGTTTCCAATGGAAACAGTTGGGATAGAAACGATTCCAGTGCCAGAAGTAGTATCAACGAGGGTAGAAGAAGATTCGATCGAAGAAGTATCAGACCCAAGAGCAGTAACTCTGGTGGCCTCAGTCGAGCTACACTGCAAGATGGTAGAGTAGCAAGACGAAGCACACTCGGTAACTGTCTCAGTAACAGTAGCGGTATACTGAGCGCAGACGACCGACGCCCTACGTGCAAGAAAAAAGTCAGCAAAGATACTCCCACAGGGCAAGCTCTCACGTACCCGAGCCCAACGAGGGCGAAGCGAGCGACACGAGACACCATATCGAAGACGAAAGGGTTTGAAAAGCGACAGGAGTTGTGAATGTAACGAGAGAGTAAAAAGTAGATGGGGAGAAAAACGAATGACAAAAGCTGTACCAGATGCTTGTTCCTGGTCTCACTGACTGACAGCTTTTTTTCTTCTCGTCTTCTACTTCTCCCTCCCCTCTTTATACCCCATTGTCCCTCTGCCCTTAGAGGCCTCGCACAAGTCCACGGGCCCTCGAGGGAGACGCTGCATCGGCCCCAGTGATGCATGCTCCCGTCGTACCAAGGCGCCAGAGACCGGGCTTTCAGCCAAACGGGAAAAGCCATGATGACGGGCGTCCGGTCGCCCAAGTCCTGATTGTATCAAAACTATCAAGTGGCGTTTGATGGATAATACGAATAGCAAGAGCCTGGTACTGGCCGAGCTGAGTTCCAACCCGGCTGTAGACACGCGCCCATCCGAGCGCCTCCAGTTTCGGCTTTCCGATGATCTACGGTATCTTTTATTACGGGCTGGCTATTCGTGCCTCGAATTACGCCAATGCCGTACAAATAGAGATTGGAGTCGGCACGAGACCGCTTCTTAAAATAATCAGGACTGCTGACAGAGCGTCACAATCGATGTCTTGACCCGTAGATCAGCAAGGACAAGGGCAATTGATGGCAGCCTGGTGTAGTCTAGATTCGACTGATGATTTCCTTGTGTGCCGGAATACAGACAACATAGTTTTGTATACTTCCAAGAGACGTGTCAGTCCAACGTCTCACCGTTGTACCCAGCATAACACCCACAAGCTCAATAGTCTACATCACTGTCTCCGTGGCGAGCAACTATCACCAACTTCTTTCAGGTCAATCAAGCTTTTCAGCGTCGTGCAGATCAGCTGTGCAGTCGCACGACCCCTGTATGGACCTGCATAGAAACCGCCACCATGCAAGAAGCCGTTCAGCCCTCAGCTGGCTCAGGGGAAGCCAGGCACGCAAACGCACAACCTTGTCGCAGATACGTTACTCGATTCTATAACCTTGTCCTCGGGCGTTACACAGCACTCATCACCAATGGCGAAAACAAATGGCCAACCAGAGGTAACGCCCAGGGTGACAAGCGGCATGCGGCGCCTTGGCGTGTGGCTGGCAGATGCAGATACCGTTTGTCTGTGGAGTCTGGAGACATGCATATCAAAACTTCCCGTTTCCGCGATTCGCGGTAGAGACGGGTAAGCGGCAACGCCATTGTTTGAGGAATTCGTTTGGGTCGGAAGACTGCATTAGGGATTTGAGAACGGGAATAGTAACATCCAGGCTAGTGCCAAACACGCAGCAGCAGAAGGGGGAGACAACATGATGACACGGCGATTAATCATCAGGACCTTTGTGATTGTACCTGGTCAGAGACATGAGCAGACTTGGCGGTCAATGGGTTACGCAGTGTCTGCTGAACGTCAAGTGCTGGCCGTGGTGTTGGTAGCCAGCCGAGACCTGAATGTCAGACACTGAGCACGTTGATGGGGGTTGGATAGTGCGACCGCAGTGTGGAGGCGAGCTCGACGACATCCAGCTGAATGGGAGCAGTATTGGGCTAGCTATTGTGCTTTGTACCACCCCATGACTTGAACGAGGGACAACAAGGGCATAATTAAATTTGAAGGGTGCTTGATTCAAATGCTGTGACGAGGCTGTACAATTCCATCGCAAGTCTCATAGTGACGCCATCAACCCAAAGCACCAGCTCCTTGATTCATTATTTACTTCATCTCGGGTCGCTGACATTTAGATGGAAGCTCGCAGAACCTTGAAGGCGTCCTCTCGGGTGCCTGTGAAGCGAGCCTCGGCCGTCTTCCAATTGATGACATTCCAGATGTTGTCGATGTACGCAGCCTTGCCGTTGAGATACTGTTTGTGTCTGTTAGTAATGCAATTGTGCGACACGTGGTGTTTTCCTCCACTCACCTGCAGGTAGTAGGCGTGCTCCCACATATCAATGCCAAAGATGGGCACCTCTCCTCCCACGACAGGGTCCTGGTCCTTGGTGGTCACGAGACGCAGACCGTGAGCATCCTTAACAAGCCATCCCCAGCCGCTACCCTGAAGACCCAGCAAGACCTTCTTGACGGCTTCTTGGAATGCCTCGAAGCTACCCCACGTCTTGGTGATCTCGACAACCAGTGTGGGGGCGCTCTCGGGCTTGGAGTCGGGAGAGCTGGAGGGGCTCAGGTTCTCCCAGAAGAGTGAGTGGTTGATGTGGCCACCACCATTGAACTTGATGGCGGACTGGAGAGCGATTTGGCCAGCAATGTCGTTGGTGGAGGTGGCTGTGGCGTAGGTCTTGAGGGCGGCGTTGAGGTTGGTGACGTAGGCCTGGTGATGCTTGCTGTGGTGGAGCTCCATGATCTGGGCCGAAATGCTGGGCTCAAGGGCCTAGAGGGAATCAGCTCATTCCATTCTACTTATTTGTCGTGACTGCGGCTGTTCCGGTCTCATGAGGCGGGGAGGCTGGCTTACATTGTAGGCGTACGGCAACGCCGGAAGCGAGTAAGTTCCAACAGACATGGCGTTCTGAGTGTATGTATAGCCTCCTAGAATAGCTTGATCTTGTTCGGAGCCAAAGGAAGGATCAGAAGCAGAGTCGGGAGAGGAAGAAGCTTGAACAAAGAAGAGGGGTAGAAAAGAGAGCTGCCGGAGGAGGAACATGATGGAAGGCCGAGGGACGCAAGAGCATCCACCGAATTGCGTCAGAGGAAGGCAGTTGCTGATTGCCTAAGCTGCTTGCAAGGCAAGAGGCTGTATTGGGAGGTACGTATCTTGACGAGATGTTCATCAAGGTGTTTTGTGAGCATTTCCCCTCAAACTTGCTCACCGTGAGTTTCCCGATTCGGGAACAGCGCTAGGCAATGCAGCGTCGTAATTGGTGCACGTGACGTGAGCAGGTTAAGCAGAAGGGAGCCACTCCGAGCCGTGAAACTCTGGATTGTATGAGTGAGAGACTATGAGGGAGATCGTGAGGCGGGACAAGGCGAGATGGTGGCTCAGAAGGGTGCCCGCGTGATGGCGCGGTTGGTGGTTAAAAGAGAGCAGGCTGCTCTCGGAAACGTCCCTTCTATCGACACCTAGACACTCTTAAACTCCCTATACAACATCAGTACACTGCAGTCTTCGTTACTTATCACCATTCTCATCAACATGTGTGGTCCTGAAAACACCAACCGCCCTCGAGGAGGAGCCCTCGTCGCCCTCAACCCTCCTATGAACAGCCTCAGCTCGAACCTCCGCGGCGACCTGGCCTTTCACACTCCCGGCAGCCCTGGAAGCACGAGCGCAACACACGCCAGACTCACACCGAGCGAGGAGTGCAACATCAACGGACTATCTGACCTCTACGTGGTCATTCAGTGAGTAGTTCCCAGTTCATTTTACAACTGCCGCCTCATCAGATGCTAACTTCTGACCAGCTCCAGTGGTGACTTGACTAGAAACGCAAACGACTGCGGACTGTTTCGCCAGTTTACTCTCCCAGTCACTCCGACAGCACGCCAAGATGACTTTGTCGAGCTATCCCTCGAAAAGCCACTCTCCCTTGAAGTCGGCAACGACGGCATCATCGGACGTCGCGTATCCCTCTACTCACGCATCGCCTCTAGTCAAGACAGAATCGTGGCTGAAGGCATCGTCGGCTTCAACTTTCTGAGCCAAACACCCCCATCTGAGGCATCGTCTCCGTCTCCGTCGATCTGAAGCCTGGGATGCAAGGTCAAGCCACAGTTATGAACATAGGACCATCAAGGTGTCGTCGCCAGAGGTGACTACCGGGTGCCAATTATCAGAACCCACTAGACGAATTAGCAAGCGACTGCTCTCAGCGTTACCTTAGCAAGGGCTTGCATCTGCATGGCATTATTAACTGGCCACGAGACTATCGTCGTTGAGGCTGTGACTCGCTAGGATGAGGTGCTGGCCAAGTTGAACCAGGCTGCTTACACAGCCAACCGGACGAGAATGTCAAAACAGCACACAAAGAGCTTGTGCAGCTAGTCGTCGCGTACATGGGAGGTCAGCGAATAACCTGCATGTCTAGGTCTTCACCAAAGACAAATCTATTGCTGGAAAGCGGTCATGTATTTACACGCGATGAGTTGATAATATCGTAACGGATGGGGGGAGTGTTGAAGAACCTTGATGGACAACAAGACAGGCTCAACCAACCCAGCAATGCCAATGTCCCTAAAGATTCTCACGCTCCCAACAAACATAAAGACTTCAAACCAGTCATCATTTACGCTTACGTATATGAACATCTTCTCTCGAAAGAACATAACTTTGCTAGACAAGAAACAACTGCAATCATGCTGGACCTTCATCTTTTGTGCCTCTGGCTGAACGTACCATTCCTCGCCCGAAGTGGCAGCAAGCTTCCCAAGCTTGATCTGCGACTCAACGGCAGAATGGTCTTGGCGTAGCTGCGTGATTTGAATGTACTGGTTCCCATCGATATCCTGGGGCCGGAGGGTTCGGGCAGTATGCCTCCAACATTTTAGCAACAAAGTTGCTCTGCGCATCGGTCGATCTCCTACCGCCTCCTCCGGGTAGGTCGAGGCGCACTCTGGACGTCGCGAAGCGCCAAACAAAGATCTCACGGCCAGTGGTGGCGCGGTTCTTGACCTTCTCCAGCTAAATTACCTGGCAGCGATTCCGAAGATAGCGATTCCGAGGATCGTGACCCAGAACTGCGGCCACCGACTGCAAAGAAATCGACCGGAAGAAAACCAGCCGCAAAGAAGCCGCCCAAACCGGCTACGACTGAATCAACAGACGTACACTGTTTCTTGATCAGGCTTTGCCATTGGCCCATACTATCAGTCCTTGCCGTAGGCGGCTCTTTCGGCGACCTTTCATCTTTCCACATGGTAGAAGTATTCGAGCGACATTATTCGGTCGGGCTTTCTATTGGCTTCACCATTCACGATACGCCTAAATCAGGTTGGTTTTTAATGCTTCAAGGACGTCCCCGGCTCACAAAACTATCGAGTTCCTTTATGCTTTGGGTCTCTTGGCCCCCTGTTCTGGGACCACTTAAACACAATCGCTCCTTGTATTTGAGCATTCATCAACCAGCATCCCAGTCGTCTTGGCGACCTCACGCAACCCCGTTGTAAGGGGGCAAATATCCAGCGTCTCAATCCACTCGGCGCAAGGTTCTTATACGTGCCCTCCAAGAAGCGTGCTCAATCTGCAAGCAAGACCGTCATCATGCGACTCGAGATCAAGTCGAATTTGGTGCCAAACGTTCATGGCTCTCCAACGTCGTCAACCTAAAATGCTTCATCTGGCCGCTCTCGAATCTTATTGATGCTGTCGAGCTTTCAGCCTTCCGAGTACCGAGTCTCGACCTTCATGACTTGTGTCATGGCAGAGGACCCTATTACTTGGCCATGGTCATAAAACACGGGACCTAGGACATTCCTTACGCTAAAGTAGTCTAAATTTATGATTATATGGGAGGAATTAGGGCTATATGGCAAGGTAAGGCCTATATAATATTTATTAAGTCTTTAGCCTCTTATTAGAGTAATGTTTAGGGAATAGGTATGGGAGCATTCCATTCTCGGATGACGAGACGGATGCGCCACAGCTGCCATGCCAAGACTACCCATCGGGCGCATGCGTGCAGCTAGAGGAGAGTCTTCTATGTGAGCTTACACCACAGATGAGGCTCAAGTAAGGGTATCACCAACTGTATCCTACCATACATGTGGTGAGTTTAGGAGGATCGATCGTCACATCTCGTTTACTTCATTACTACAGTGCCAAGCATTTATGCACGTTACATCCAAGCGAGCATGCACAACACCACACAATCACTCGCATACGATCAAATACACAATCAATCTCAGATCCAACACCTATTCAACAGAGTAACTAGGTATCGGATTGTCTATCTATATTAGCCACAGCGCTGATGGCTGCCTCTCACTGACTTTGCGCCGCCGACAACACAGCCACACGACCAAGCCACACCAAACAACTCACCTCCAAAAACCACCACAGCCTCCGCGCGCTTCGCCCTCCAACCAAGATGTGAAAAAGGGACCAAACTGCTGGCCGCCCCCGAGCGGGCCTCGTCTGCCTTGTTTTCTCCTCCCCTGAATCACCTCCCGGGTCTATTCAAAAAGGGGGGTGGTTCCGCAGCTGGTCATTTCCTACGTCCCCAACTATCTAGCTTGAATCCTACACCGCCCTGGAATTCCAGCTCTGCAACAAAACAAAGGAAGTAAACAATGCCCTTTGTCGCCAACACCCCCGAGTCGCTGCTCAACCGTTCCGACTCCAAGCTTGCGTCCGGGACATGTCGCGGTATCACCTCCAACGGGAGGCCTTGCCGCCGTCCCGTCGCCCAGAAGCAGGACGCTCCGAAGCCGAAGCGAGGCAGACCGACGACTCCCGACCCGCGCGATGAGAGCCTGTACTGCTGGCAGCACAAGGAACAGGCGAGCCTATCTGCGCGTTCGAGCCCCGGGCCCAGAGGAACTGCGACGCCGATCCTTGAGGGCCGCACGAGCCTGGATACACTCGCGGATAGGCTAGGCTTGGTGGATTTGCAGGACAAGAAGAAGCCTAGGAGGGACGGTCGACAGAAGACGGATACTGGAGGCCGTAAATCGCCCAAGCCGAAGCCGAAGCAGTCGACTCTCTCGTGCTGCTTCTGCTTCTCCATCCCTCTCGAAGAGGTCCCCGAACCTCGCCCTCCACGCCCTCAGCCGCGCCCCGTCCAGCGAACATCAGCTCCAGTACCGTCTTCAAGGCGCTCCTCGGGACAACGCCTAGCCACACCACAGGCACCGCCCTCGGGCAAATCCTCTCGTCGCTCTCGCAAGTCAAATGGCTCCCAGACTGCGCAGATCAAGGACTTCATCCCCGACACCCTCGACACCACCGCCGCTTCTGCGCTTATGGCAGAGCTCTCTCGTCCATACGTCGACTCGGAAGAGCCAGGCTTCATCTACATGTTCTGGCTCACGCCAACTTCCGACTCGCCTTGTTCCCCACCCGTCGACGCCGCGCGCTCCCTTTTATCTCCCCCTTCGCCAAATCGCCCACCGCGCTCCCGCCGTCCAAGCGCCGTCATTTCCTCCTTCGCAGCCGCAGACCCATCCACCACCCGCTCCACCATGCTCCTCAAGATCGGTCGCGCCTCCAACGTCCAGCGCCGCCTAAATCAATGGCAGCGACAGTGCGGCCACGAAGTCGAGATGCTCCGGTACTACCCCTACCTCCCCGGATCACAAGAGTCGTCCGGCGTGGTGCCACACATGACACCTCACGTGCACCGTGTTGAGCGATTGGTGCACATCGAACTGGCGGGGATGGGCCTCAAGGCGAATGGGGGCAAGTGTGAAGCATGTGGGACGCAGCATCGAGAGTGGTTCGAGGTGGAGGCTACGAGAGAGGGCATCAGAACCGTGGATGGTGTGATAAGGAGGTGGATTGAGTGGGATGAAATGAATACATGAAGCTCATGATGACGATTTCTGTGATATATAGCATATACGGTCGGCGTTAGGTTACATGGATGGATAGCATCACGTACAGAGTTACGAGCACAAGAACAAGTTTCACATCATCTTGAGATCCCGATTGTCACGTTAAACCAGACCCGAGAACACGGCCTTGGCTTGGTCAATTCAAGTATCCACCCAATCGCGCCCGTCTACAAAACAAAGGCGCCGCGCCCTCGGCTAACAAATGCTCATCAATCGTAAGAATGCTCTTCGATCTCGCCCAGTGAATGCACCGCCCATGGCCGCTCCCGTCATTAATCTATCACGCAACTAACTATATGAACCGCACCTCGTCGAATAAACCCGCCCTGACCTGGATAAGACTGGCCACCTCAAACAAGAAGGACTGCAGGATGATGACGTTGGTGACGATGTGCGACACCGACACTGTAGCTGTGGTCTGTCTCTCCTCTCTGGCATCCGGG
Source organism: Fusarium albosuccineum (assembly GCA_012931995.1). Taxonomy (NCBI): domain Eukaryota; kingdom Fungi; phylum Ascomycota; class Sordariomycetes; order Hypocreales; family Nectriaceae; genus Fusarium; species Fusarium albosuccineum. The sequence continues at coordinate 57,679 of JAADYS010000383.1, read as the reverse complement.
GTTGCTGGCTCCGGGGTCTCGGGTTGAGCATCCTCCTCGTTTGGTTCCTCTGTATCCGTTGCTTCTGTCGCTTCCGTCGTTTCAGCTCCAGCAGCTTCTGCTTCCACAGGGCCAGGCTTCGCCTCCTCGTCCTTCTCGGCCTCAGCCGGAGTAAGTTCTGTTTCCTCATCTTCGCCCACATCCGCTGTCTCCACTGGCTCAGGCATCGGCTTCTTGTCAAACTTGAGTGGGATGGGGTCGACTTTGAGCTCGGGTAGTCCAACTCTCTTAGAGAGGATAGTCTGGTCCATAGCCGCATATTCTGCCATCTGCTGAGCAAGAGCCTCTTCTCTCGCCTGCTGAGCTGGATCAGTGTGGTCTCGTCCCCTGCTAGGAGAGTGACTCCGCCCGGGCGTACCGCGCCCTCGGCTGTGGGATATCTCCTTCGGGGGAGCTAGTCCAGGCTTTCCTGGCGTCGCGTTACCACTTCCAGAGCTCCGGCCCAGCTCCTTGCGTCCCCGGGGGCTGATAGAGCGGCTAGGTGTGCCAAGCTCCGAGAGCAGACGGTGTGCCAACCCCTCGAGCGCTGACGGCCGGGATGGTGACCCGTTGCGCGACGCCTCTTCAAAGCTTCGCCGATCGGGTGTATCCTGTTGTACAGGAGTAGCCTTCGGTGTGGGACCCGCACTGTGCAGCATAGTGTCCGCTGTCTTGAAAGCGTCGCGCCGTTGTTGTACCAACTCATCAAAGCGAGGAATAGTCCTTCGGTAAGACGAAACCTGCTCTTCCAGTCGCTTGAGAACATTGAGAACACGCGGCAGGGATGCCTGTGACCACTGTGGTCGTTCTCGACACCTTTCCATGGCCTTTAGTTGTTCCTGCTCAGGGGATGTCGGCAACCCTTCCAGATCTTCATCAACTTCGGTTTCCGCCGTTTCATCGTCGCCTTGTTTGTGATCAGATTTTTCTTCCTCGTACTTGTAAGAATTCGGGCTTCGCGTCAACCATCCCTCAATCTTCATAAAACCGCAGATAGCCAGGTCGACAAGCGTCTCCGTCACCGAAAGGTTTGTCTCCACTGGATTGACGAAGAAAGTCTCGAGTAGATCAAGGAGCGCATTGAGCAGGGGGTCGTCCGGTCGAAGAGTGTGCTCTCCAACATCCCTGGGTGCTCCTGGAAGGCTGTCAGGCAGCCTCTGGTTGCTCGTAGATACCCTCGGAGCGACAAGTTTAAGCGAGCACGGGTGGCTTTCGAGCCTGGACATGGTGTCTCGGAGGACAGCCTGATACACTTCATCAAAATTGTCATCGCCACCTATGGCTCCAGCTAGCGACATGATGTATTCGACCTCCTGCTCTTGCGCTCCAACGGTCCGAACTGCGTTCTGAATGGGAAGGATCTCAGTCCTGAGGAGGGTAATGACTGCATATCGGTGGTGCCGTTTGAGAATGGCAGACACCAACTGCAGAGTAACATGAATCGTCTGCTGGTTTCGCGACCTCAAACACGCAAGGATGAGATCGACCAGATTGAAGAGGAGAGGGGTGGCCGTGGGGTCCGATTTCTCCGCCAGCATTGTGGCCAGGTCCATCGACTTTCGTTTACGCGCCTTACTGACGGACGAACTTGAACCTGGTCGCTTGGAAGAAACGGAGTCCGGTAGCGCAAGTAGGTAGTGGAGAATGAGGTTGATCATGTCGGGGTGATCGAGGGATTCGAGGATGCGTCGTAGATAAGTTAAAACAGCCACCGATGATCCTCCGTCGATATCAGAGGACTCGAGCAGCGAAGGGTATCTAGGTTTTCAGTTAGAATTGAGAGGATGGTGTGGAGATATGAGGTGCTCACAATAACTGTTGTAGGAAAATGACTTGGAAATGCTCGAGCAGCGTTGACTTGACCTCGACCGACCGACAGTGGTTCAAGACGTCCTGCCAGAACAAAAGATGCGATAAGAAAGTCTCGAGGTGAGACTGGAACTCAGGGGAGCATGAGCTGATGATCTCGTAGTTGGATGTAGGATGCTCATAGTCAGATAAAGCGAGAATAGGGGGTAGATCATGAGGGAGGTGATCGATGACCAGCTTGCGGCTCAGCTGGCTGTACAAGGCGCCCAGTCCTGTGGCCATCAGTGTCGACAGATCGCTCTCAACAATCCACTGCTCCAGCGGCCCTGAGCTTGACGCTGCCTCTATGATGTAGAGTAGGCCCGTCCGCGCAAAGTCGCCCACCTTGCCCTCGTGGTGGATGTAGTCCATGAGGATGTAAAATAGGGGAAAGTCGGCCCGCTGCGTCCGCCCAACAAACGCATCGCGGTTGCTCTCTTCCTTTTCCCTTTGTTGCAGAGCCACCCCGCGGTGCGTCTTGAACCATGCTGGCAAGATACTCGGATCCAGCCGGATCTTGGTGGTGATGTTAAAGGCCAGTTCGACGACGCGCGACTCGGTATCCAGGCCCAGACGCACGCTGTTCACACCGGTGATGCGCACGAGGAGATTCGTCAAGCTGGCGGAAAAGGTCTGGTTCTCGACAAAGGCCTCCTCTTCGCTCTCGATAAGGGTCGCAAAGAAAAGGACAGCCTCCTTGATGATCCACTCATTGTACGAGGTGGTAGCGATCTTGCCGATCGGGACGTAGATTTGCTTGATCGAACAGTATTGGATGCAGGGGTGCGGTAGCGGTCGGCGGCTCTCGTCACTGAGGATGTTGGTGAGCTCTTGGAGGTGGATCTCGAGAGTTTCGGCAGCGTCACTGTCACGGGACAGATTGGAGGCTCTCCATGTCGCCTATGTCGGTCAGCAAGCTTCGCACCCAGCTGTCTTGAGGCATCACCGACCAGTAGATGGCTGTATTCCTTCTCGAACCGGTGCAGTCGCTTCGCAGGATCCTTTGCCTGATCCTTGCGTGAGCTCCCGGAGGAGAGGGGGCTCAACAGGCGCGACCACTGTCAGGACGACGGTTAGTTGGAGAGCCCATGTTTGCGCTAGGAGCGTCTTGTTGGGTGGCTCACAAAGTCCATGGCGCTGTTGGAGTCGTCCCCATGCGACTATAGCAGGCAATATGGTAACCTTGACCGCATTCCGGCGTCGCGGGGATACTTGTAAGTTGTGGTGTTGAGAGCTGGCGTCGCAGAATGTCCATCTCCTACGTAGTGCATAAAGGAGCCCATGTCCCTTGTAGGTCTGTGGCGTTATTAGTGGCTCAGGGGTGTGGCTAGGTCCAGGGTAACTTCATGCGGTCGCTTGGTGTGGATGGAAGCAAAATCAGGGGTTCCACCTCTTACCTTGACCGCGACCCAGATCAAATCAAGCTTACATAGCATAGCTCAAGTAGCTATATCTTATGCATTGTGTTCGGTGAACAGAATGCTTATAACCAGAAAACAGTACACTAGAACGTTTAGGATAATAGCATAGCTTACGATGATCAATATAGACTTTTTCGTCCAGTTCGACTTCGGCCTCGCTAAAAAACTGATAAAATCCAATATCAGGACTACCCTTTCACTCGCTTTGACTCAGTTGATTATGAGAGTTCTCTTACTCTCGCTTCTGCTCGCTCTAGGGTACTCCTGGGACACCGTCAAGTAAACCATCAAATCAGACCTTCGGCTTGGCTTCATTTGCTTTGCGGGCAGCGCTGATTGCGGTCTAATACACATGACCTTTTTGGCTAACCTCCAGGCCGGGTCGCGACACATTGAAGCTAATCCTGCTCAGCCTAGTATCTTGTTCAGCCAGGCAAACTGGTACCTGTTCCACTCCTGCCCAGCTCCAACTTGGACGTGATATCCAGCTGTTCCATTGAAGAACTTGTAAGTTGCCTTATCGCCGAGTGCGTCCTTGACAACCTCCGGCTGGCCAGCGAAGAACCCCTCGAACTCGGAATCGACGACAAGGACGGGCACGTTGATCTTCTCAACAACATCCTTGAGAGTGTACTGCTTGAGCGATTCGAGCCATAGGTACGGGGAATGCTGTTTGAAGCTCCACAGTCCGTGTTCTAGACCCCAGCGGACGGTTGTTGGCACCTGTGGGCTATCAAAGAGCGGCAAGGCAGCCTCGTCAAATTCCTCTTGCTTGCCCGCAGCGAGAAGTTCCCTCAGGTCCGGGGTCAACTGACCGGCGTATCCCTCGTAGACATCCCACACGCCGCCATTGAGAATAAGAGCCTTGATCCGAGGCTCAAACGCAGCGGCACGAGCGGCTAGATACCCACCCATTGAAACGCCAACAAGGACCAGCCGGTCTTTATCGACGAAGCAGCCTTTGCGATTCATCAACTCGTCGATCACTGGCGTGAGAACCTTCTCCCAATCAGGGATGAAACCAATGTCATCATTGCGGCGAACCGTGGGCTGCCCTGGCCCTTCGTAGGTCATGACATTCCAGCCACGGGCCAAGGCTGGTACGACGAACGAGTGGTAGGAATCTTCCTGGCCGGCATCGTATCCGTTGCCGATAACCAAGGTCGGCCGTTTGACCCCGTCGGCTGCGGCTGTGTACCAGATTGCTTCAATGGTGAAGTTGTCGGTCGGGATCTGGATACGTTCGCCAGGAACGGGCAGTGCAGCCAGCGCCTTGTCGAACGCAGCGCGTTGCTCGAGCCAGAAGCTATTGATACGAGGGTCCGTCCAGTTCGCATGGTTGTAGAAGTCGGCCTGACGGTAGTAGTTCGATGCGGAGAACCAGGCTTCCCGGACGTTCAATGGATCGTACGCATTGTCCGCATCCTCGGCTTGCTTCTTGGTGTATTCGGCCAACGCGTGGAAGGTCTCAAGCCAGCTGGTGAAGTTCCCAGCCTTGATGTCTTTCGCTGCGGCCAAGGCGTCGTTGACGTCGCCGGCCCCGAATATGGTGTTTCCGAGGGTGAAGAGCAGCTCGAAATGGAAGCTTTCATCCTTGCTCAAGAGGATGATGGGATCCTCTGGCTCCTTTGACGAGGATGATGGCCCAGAGTCGCGGGAGAGAATGGAGCTTGAGGCTACCGTTGCCCCTAGCAGAACAGCGCTGAACAGGGAAGTTGACTTCATTTTGAAAGGCACTCAGAAGTAAGTGTATAGTAGAGAAGATTGGGTAGAGTTGCTGATGATGGTATTGATCACCTTAAATGTTCCTGGCGATGCACTGCCTTTTATCTTCATTTGCTTGTTCTCGTAATCTGTTCCAGCGAGAGCAACCCACAACCAACCTGCACCCTCACTATGCACCAGCCGTGCGTCGAGCCTTTTTGCGATTGGTGTTTTCCTGGTTGCGTACTCCCGGGAACCATGTGGCTATCGTGAATAATACCGTAACAACTAGGACGGATAAGGTAATTTCTTTGCGATTGGTCGCCTTGTAATAGTCTGCCCCTCTCTATCCATAACTGTGGTGAGATGAGAGGCATCTAGCTAAAAATAGATATGATCATGTACCCCGGCATGTGCTTATTTCCTCTGTGGAGCTAGACCTATAGGCTCTATACAGCCCTGGAGAGGTGGGAGAACCTGGACAAGAGATCCTTTTCTTTGTGCCTTGCGAGTCCCTCCCTCTATAATAACTCAGTCTCGCGCAGCAGACATGGTTAACTATGGCCCCTCAAAGGGCTGCTTGACATGTCGTAAACGACGCGTCAAATGCGACGAGGACAGGCCAACCTGTCGTGAATGCCTTCGGCTGCGACGGGTGTGTGGAGGTTACGAATCAGAGAAAAAGACAAGCAGAATTCGGTTCAAGAACCAGGGCACTGGTGCAAGGCTCCTTTCGCCGACATCACGGCCCAGGAGCCCTTCCATGTCGACAACGCCAGAATGGACAAGGCAGGCTGTCATACCAGCAACGATTACCCCCAGCGACGAATCACCCGCTGTCTCCTTCTTCCTCATCTCGATCGCGGGCTTAGGACGTAGCTTTCACTCGACCCAGGGCTTCCTGGAGCCTCTTCTCCCTGTCGTAGCCAAGGAGCATCCGGATTCTGTCCTCTCGACCGTCCTGGCTGCCGTGTCAACGAAGCTCTGGAGTATGTGGAAAACCCCAACAAACAGCTATCGAACGCCTCATCCTCCGTTTACCAGGGCGTTGAGTCGCCTGCAAGCAGCTCTCAATGATCCCCTCGAGCGGTCAAAGGACAGTACCGTCCTCGGCGCTATCTTGATGCATTTCTACGAGAGCCTCGCTGCTCGATCGACGCACCAGCGTACCATGCGCGCCCACCAGGACGGGGCCCGTGCATTGCTCGAACATGGTGCTGGGAGCGTCCCGGACTCGGATTGCCGCGCATACTTGAGGAGCTACCTGCGGCACTGTGATGTGTCGACATATATGGAAGTGCAACCGGACGACACCTCGGGCCTGGATGTTTGGTTCGATGCGGGGTGGGACGATTCTATGCCAGCTAACCCGAGTGCAGTCTTGGACCTGATCGGGCTCTCGATTGCCGATTTGCAAAAGAGACTATCCACCGTCATGTGCGGGCTGGCCAAGAATAACCTGGATGATCTGGCCCTCGCGACTTGGTGGCAGGACGCCTCGTCCGTTGACGCACAACTCTTGGATTGGGTTCAGTTGGTGCCGGCCTCATGGCAGCCTTATGCAAAACCCGAAGAAGACACCTTTGCTTACTTGGGGTTCTGCGATATATACCCGACCGTCCAGATTGCCACGATCTGGAATGTATGGCGCGTTTGCCGGCTCATGGTCCTGCGAATGGAGCTCTGTCTGCTTGCGAAAGCGCCCCCCGAGGCGCTGCAGCAAACCATCTCGATTGCTACCAAGGAATACAGTTTCCCAGATCCCAATCGCGGCAGGGAGTTGGTGGACTCCATCTGCCGGTCCATGCCGTTTTACCTGGGCAACCGCCAAAATCACGGAGGCATGCACGACTTGGCGGACCCAGCGATCAGAATCCCCAACTACCACGACCAAGACTTGGACGAAGCCGTGCGTACGCAGTATCTCCGAGGGGATCAGGCGATGAGTCTCCTCGATTACAAGCGACATATACTGGTTCAAGGCCCTTCGCACGCACTGCTTCACTTGAATAGCCTGATTGGAGTGCTGTCAAAGGAGGGCGGAGAGCTCATCTGTCGTGGGCTGCGTGGGGACCAAGTCGTCTGGATACGGGAACAGTTTCTCAGGGTCTGCGAACTTACTAACCGTCGGTTTAACTGGTAGTGAATCATATACATACCCCTTGCAATGAGTCAAAGCAAACTGCGATATGCATCTACCCGTGCTCGGGATGACGCTGCCTCAAGATGAGTGGGGTAGAGTTGCCCAAATGAAGGAGCGGCTTTCAATCTACCGTTATGATAATACGGCAGCAGCACAGGCTTTACGGTGAAATTCATGCAAGGACGGCTGGGTTGTGCATACCAAGCCACCCGCCTCATCTCATGGCGGGCTCAGTGTCGGCTCAGGCTCAAAGCAGCGAGGCTCCGGAACGCATCCAGTTCAGATAGCGCCTGGTAAAATTCATCTCTGAGGTTCTACGATAATGACTGCCGAGTCATTGTTGGCATTTAATTACACTAATCTATTGAAATGATCATTTTTGTTTTCTTTCCCTAGTGCAGTTCAAGGAGACACACTGGCTTGTTGCAGTGTTCAGGTACATGCTCACGAATGAGAACATCCACACCAAGGAAGCACAACTACGAATGAACTCGGAGACAAACTTTCTTAAAACACCAGAAAGACGCATTACACCTCCCTGACGTTTTATGTATCAACTTTCAGAACAACAAGGATTACGACGAAAAGCAAGAGTGCATTTATCTGGCCTCTGGTGTTCTCATGTGGCGTCCGGACCGAACGATCAACACTGCGATAACTAGGGACAAATGCTCGACCATACTAAGCTACAGGAGGGAGGCCAAGTGCCTTTGTCCGACACGTCAAAGTGAAAAAAGCTGCTCTGCTTATTTCGAGGATTACTTGGGGAGATCTCGGGCCTCTCTCTGCCCCCGGATTCGCTCCAGCACCTCGCGGCACCGGCGATTATGATCCTCTCACTGCTTCTCGCGATCTTCCTCAGCCCGCTTTCTCTGAGCATCCTCTCTCATCCCCTCCTTCGCCTCCAGCTTCTCTACCTTCTTCTGAAGTCTCTCTGCGTTCGACTCAATGATCTCAAGTCGCATGCGGTAGTGTCTACGCAGGCTCACAACGTCGCGCTCGACCATCTCCTTCCAGTTTTCGACCTTGTCCTGGAATTTGGACAGGCTTGCATTTCCGTCCCACTTCCATTTGGCCATGGTGTTGTGTCCGTCTGCAATCTTTTCGTCTATGAGTTGAGACATGCGGCGCTGGAAAGCTAGATAGCGGTAGTCGTGCTTGTCGTAGCGGTGGTAGTAGAGGCGGTCCTAGGAAGCGGGGAGGTCAGTGGTCGAATGAGAGAGAGAGGCAGAAAGGGCACAGACAGGAAGACGGCGATGTTTGCATAGCCTCTTGGGCTTTGGAGAAGAAGCCGGCTGATCGGTTGCCGGCTTGGACTCTGGAGTCTTCGCACAGTCTTGTGCGGCCGGAGAAGCTCCCTCAGTTGGCGCAGTCGCGTCTGGACCATTATCGTCCGCTTCAGCACAGAGACGCTTGAGCATTTCTCGAGTTCTACGGTCGTGTCTTCTCTTGCGAGCGCTGGGTCTAGTCCGGGGCATGGTGACAGGCTGGGGTGGATAGGGGAGGTGGTGGTTGTTAGGGGAAAAGGAGGACGATCAGTGAAGGTGGAATATCCACGGTAGAAATAGTATAATGATGCAAAGCGAAGGCTTTGGATGCCTGGAGAAGAAGTGCGGACTGGTTTTCAGCAGGCACCGGGCTTGTTGTTGATGTGTGGTATCCAACCCTCACGGTCCGCCCTGGCAGTGCTGCCAGCCGACATCAACACAACCTCACTTTTCTGCCGCAATCACTCAGATTCGCCGTGAATCACCGCCTGCAACCCATTGTGGCCCCACTATTCAGCCCATTGTTCAAGCGCAACAATAGGAAAAAATGCAAACGCCAGTGAATGCCTGCAGCGCCTGCAGCGCCTGCAGGCCAGCAGTGAATCAGCCCGCCGCGATGCAATCACTCCCTCCTCCAGGCTGCCTATAAATTCCCCTCCTCTCTCCCCTCCTCCCTCCTCTTTCTTCTTCCTTCATCATCACCACACCAGCATCTTGGCTTGGGCATCCACTCCACTCTCTTTCTTTTCCTTCCATCCCAAGCATCTCTTCTCTTGTCCTTTCTCCTTTCGTATCCAACATTCATTGCTTCGTCTATTTTTCCAGACTTCCAACTATGTCTGAAAGAATGCAGTCGAACGATGCCATTCCCGAGAACTTTGGTCGTGCCGAGCGGAGCACTCGTCGTCGCTCTACTCTACAGCACGTAAGTCGTTTCTCGTCTACCCTCAAGCAAGCCTGACTCGCTGACCACTCGCATAGGTTGACGTTGATATGAACTCTGCCGAGAATTCGCCTCTCAAGGTATGTCTGCTTTTCATTTCTCATCCACCCTCAACTGCACTCCCTCCTGTACCCTTCTTCCCTGCACTTGAGCCAGAAGCACAAAGTTCCTCAGCATGGTGACTGGGCTTTGGTATCTGGTTCCAGATGCCATCGCCTTGATGCTGAGTCCTGAACTGCCATTCAGATGTTCGGGCACCGCCCACATGAACGTCTCCAAGCCTAGCTTGGATCCGCAGCTTGGGTCGCTTTTAGATCCGCGAAGCCATGCCCTCAAGATGCCAAGTTCGGTTGTGGAGTGTAAATCGGTGGCATCGGGCTCCCCGGTGACTCCCCCGGACAGAAAAAGGTTATCTTCCAAGCTTAGTCTTGGACCTCCTTGGCTTCGAGGATCGCGGCCGCATTTCAGCTTACTCCCGAGGGTACAGCCCACACAAGTCTGGTGTCATCATGGCTTGTAGGTCCGTTCGAGAGACCAAGTGGGGACCTGTCCAGATGTCACTTGGTGTGTTCTGGGGCTGGAAGGCGGGGTTCAGAAGTTGTGTACTTGAGAGGACCCAAAGTGCACATTGAGGTAGACATACTCAGCTTAGAAACCCTTGGCTGACTGGATGCGAACAGGGGCGCCATAGCATTTTCAAGTTTGGCAGCAACGGTGAAGTTGCCTACTTGAAGGACCAGCTTGGTGAGCACGCCACCAAGCTTGCCGAGCTCTCCACCCTGGTTGGCAGCCACTCCGACAAGCTCGAGGATCACGCCAACCTCATCGAAGAAAACGAGCAGCTGGTTACGATCAACGGAAATGCGACCTTCTCGCTCCAGGACACGACCGAAGCTATCATTGGTCGACTGGAGGATGCCAGCCTTGAGAACTCCCGCCGGATTGGTGACCTGACCGACAAAGTAAGTACCACGCAGACATCCCATCCCATCCTTCTCTTCACCCCCGGCAAGTCATCATAGACTGAGACTAACATCGTATTTGCAGGTCGACCAACTGTCCCGGAAACTCGACGAGCAGGCCAAGCTTTAGGAAAAGCTTGCCAAGTCCTACGACGACTTGAAGAAGGGACAGGACACTTTCAACGCTCGTGTCGACGATCGACTTGCGAAGCTCGAAGCCATGGTCTTTCGTGCCTTGTACGGTGAGACCACCCAGAAGCTGAGCGAGATGGGCGTCTGAAAGGCGCTTGGGGTGTCGTCCGTGAGATCTATTGATCAGAACGACGCAGATGAACTTGAGGCGGGATGATGGTTTTGTTTTCGTTTCTTACATGGTACAAATGCCGTACATAGATGGTGACAAATGATGTAACACGTAATGATACACACTCTGAATCTTTTCTTTCGTGCCTCTGTGGATTTTCCAATTTGATATGACTTCGCTGTTCTAATGACGAGCGGATGCTTATTCAAGTTGCATCTCGCATGCTGAACTGGGCACATACTGCTGAAGTACCTTGATGGATTACCGGTATTATCCCTAGAAATGCACTCGAACCAGCCCAACAGGTGGTGAGAGGTCATAAGCGAAGGCTTGGTAATTAGCCAGGAGAATAGACGGCGATACCATCAATTAGGGGACTAGCTGAGGAGGTCCATCATTTGGATTCTAAGCAGAAGTCTTCTGGAAAATCCATGAAGTCCTTGATTGATTGACAGGCGATGGTATCAGATGTTCTCGGTGTGGAAGATCTTCCAGCAGCGTCCTCATCATCTGGGTGACCTCCTCACGCCTCGGGCAACATAAGCCAAAGATGGATAATGCCGCATCTGCTCGGCTAGAAATTTGACCAAAGTCAAGCCAAAATGGGAAATACATAATTTCTCAATTAATTGCTCATCGCCTAAGGCCATGGATCCTCATACTCAACCACTTGGATAATGGGAGCCAGGAGATGAAGTTGAACGGCGGGACACACGTGATCTCCATTGCAATTGCATGCCTCCGCATTGGTCCGGTGGGGAAGTCGGCAAGCCCCACCAAGGTTTGTGTGAAGCTTCTTTTTTTTGGAGGGGCAAAAGATCCATCACCCACATCAAGAGAGTTGACCTCGGCCTGACTCACTGTGTGCGCCTCGACAAGGCACTCTAACTAGCAACCCCTCCCGCTCCCCTTAATTCCCATTTGATCCTGTCACCTCAAAGCGCGACTTCTCAGAAAAGCCTTCGTCATGGCAACCCTCACCATGACCGCTACGGCGGCGCCCACCAAGAAGAAGCCCGACCTGGCTCCCGAGAGCGAGCGCTTCCTGCGATGCTGCGCCGACGTCGCGAATGCCCTCATTGAAGATCACGAGGCCTACGCGGCCGGCAGAAAAACGCGCGACATCAACCTCAACTCTTTGCGCAACAAGCTCGCCAAGAAGCACAAGCTGATGAACATTCCGCCATTGACCGCCATCATCGCCTCAATCCCCGAGCACTACAAGAAATACATCCTCCCTAAGCTCATCGCGAAGCCTATCCGAACATCCTCTGGTATCGCCGTTGTTGCCGTCATGTGCAAGCCCCACCGGTGCCCTCATATCGCTTATACTGGCAACATCTGCGTCTATTGCCCGGGAGGCCCTGACTCCGACTTCGAATATAGTACGCAATCATACACAGGATACGAGCCAACTTCGATGAGAGCCATTCGTGCGCGATACGACCCCTTCGAGCAGGCTCGAGGACGAGTTGACCAGCTCAAGTCCCTGGGTCATTCTGTCGACAAGGTGGAATACATCATTATGGGAGGCACCTTTATGTCGCTGCCAGAGTCATACCGCGAAGAGTTCATTGCACAGCTTCACAATGCTCTTAGCGGATACCAAACGAATAATGTCGACGAGGCAGTGGAAGCTGGCGAGATGAGCAACATCAAGTGCGTCGGTATTACAATCGAGACTCGACCTGATTACTGCTTGCAGCCTCACCTTTCCGATATGCTGAAATACGGATGCACACGATTGGAAGTTGGAGTTCAGTCACTTTACGAAGATGTGGCACGAGACACCAACCGAGGCCACACAGTAGCTGCCGTTGCAGAGACGTTTTGCCTCGCCAAGGACGCGGGTTACAAGGTCGTCAGCCACATGATGCCAGACTTGCCCAACGTGGGCATGGAGCGCGATATTGACCAGTTCCGAGAGTACTTTGAGAACCCTGCTTTCAGGACCGATGGTCTCAAGATTTACCCGACCCTTGTCATTCGAGGCACGGGCCTGTACGAGCTGTGGCGGACAGGAAGATATCAGAACTACACTCCTAATGGCTTGATCGACCTCGTAGCCAGGATTTTGGCCCTGATTCCGCCTTGGACACGTATCTACCGTGTTCAGCGTGATATCCCCATGCCTTTGGTTACCTCTGGCGTCGAAAACGGAAACCTGCGTGAGCTAGCGCTAGCTCGGATGAAGGACTTTGGAACGACCTGCCGAGATGTGCGAACACGAGAAGTCGGCGTCAACGAGATCAAGAACAAGATCCGACCTAACCAGATCGAACTGGTTCGAAGAGATTACGTGGCAAACGGTGGATGGGAAACCTTCCTCGCATATGAAGACCCCAAGCAGGATATTCTTGTCGCTCTGCTTCGACTGCGAAAGTGCACCGAAAAGTATACTTACCGAGAAGAGCTTATCGGCCAGCCGACAAGTATGGTGCGAGAGCTTCACGTTTACGGCACAGCTGTTCCAGTGCACGCCCGCGATCCCCGCAAGTTCCAGCACCAGGGCTTCGGTACATTGTTGATGGAGGAGGCCGAGAGGATTGCACGAGAGGAGCACGGTAGCGACAAGATCAGTGTCATCTCTGGCGTTGGAGTGAGGAGTTACTACAAGAAGCTTGGCTTCTGGCTGGATGGTCCTTATATGAGCAAGTGGTTGGATGATCGAGAGCAGGGGCCCCAATAAGAGCATTTGCATGGGTGGGATACGGCGACTGGGAAATACCTCATGGCGGGGAAAATCAGGGATTCATAGAAAGGCGCAATGGGGGTTGGGATCACGAAGCTACGTCGATTTGAATGAAGATTTAACACTTGGCTCACCTGACTGTCTCTCTCTGCCTTCACACGTGAGGTACTCAACCACCATGCAGCAAATGTCATGGGGCATCTGCGCCTCAGATCTTAGGACGAGACGGCAGTTGGAGATCTGCAACTCGCCATTGGCCAGACGCTGCTTAGTCAGCGATCCATCAACCTCGCCGCGTGCCAGGTCTTATTCCGACTACCCGCCTCGAACAAAGCGTTTAAACTGGCCCGCCATGAGTCGCTCAACGCCATGAACCTCCGTCGCAATGACGTCCCGGACTCTCGAACCGGTGTCCTCCCGGTGATACCTCCAGAAGCACTTCCAGACCGGGACCCGCGCAGCAATGCAGCAACTGCCGCCTCAGCCGCCGGCGTCCGCGCCTTGAGCGCCCAGGTTGTCGCCTTTTACTTTCGTGCCCCTGCAAAGGCCTTCTTTCGCACGCGGGTCGACTACCTCGCCTACGCCAGAACTGTTCATCAGGCGCAGACCCAGAGACTCATGAGGGCTGTGGAGAATGATCCTCACGCTTCTCGCTTTTCGACTCTTCTCCGGCAGAGTTGGTTGCTACTGAGGAGCACGACGCCGGGCGTTTTGACATCAGCTATTAAACACCAAGGATGGAGCATCGTGCCCAATCAGATTTTACCACCTCTTATCGCAAATATTGGTGTCGGTGCTGTGCTCTACACAAGTTACCTCCAGATCCTCGGGCGCCTGCATGAACCAAGCGGGCAGGCGAGGAAGCGGGTCTACCCGCCACCACATCCACAGCACACTTTTACAGCAGGACTACTAGCTGGAGGACTTCAGAGCATTGTCGCCGCGCCTTTGGATGCCCTTCAAGCACGATATGACCACCGGGACATGATGCCCAACGACGGCAGCGGAAAGCCCCGGAGCATGTGGACCTTTGGCTCAGAGAAGCTCCGTGAGATCGGCCTGAGGGGCATCTTTGCCGGTTGGGGGCTATCACTCGCAAAGGATAGTCTCGGAAGTGCCATATTCTTCAGCGCCTTTGAGTATGTCAAGGCTCAGGGATATTACCGCTTTGTTACGTGGTACTATGGCGGGCTTGCCGAGGATATCGTCGACGTGCTAGCTATGAAGCGCCCGACACACCAGCACCGAGATGAAGAGATCACTCTTATTCGACCCCATTTTGCTCTCGAGCCCATGTTCCTTCTTTTCGCAGGCATCAGTGCCTCCTTCTCCCAACAGGTTCTCCTCCACCCGCTGACGCACTTCCAAGTCAAGCACTGGGATCACTTGGAAGACCTCGACGCCAAAGCGGCCAAGCTCCGAGCCTCGAGGGCAGCCAATCCAGACAAGCCACATCGGCGATGGAGGATGCTGCGGGCGTACTACCACGCCTACCAGGAGTCGCTCGCCGTGTGCACAGCCGAGGCCCAGAGCGAGGGTTTGACGCTGGCGCGATGGTTGTACCGGGGATTCTGGTGGAATGCGATCCGACAGGTGCCGAGCACTAGTGCGGGACTGATCATCTTTGAGTTGATACGGCGCAAGTATGGGTTTGGGCAGGAAGAGGTGAGAATCACCAAGGATGGGTATGATATCCTACTCCACTGAGAAAAGCTCTTACAATGTGTGAGGTATGGCGTTGTGGTGTGTATTTTTACGGTAGACTCTTCTCCTTTTTGATCTCGGGCATGTAGAAAGATCATACATCGCATAGAAACAGAACGAGACAATCCAATTCTCTACTTTTTACTTATACTTACCCGGCGTCGCAGTGATATAGGAGTGGAAAGACATGCTAGCAAGGTCCGTGTACAGGAACATTCATCGCCATCGCTCCTGAAACCCGGCCTGAACAATTTAAGCTCCTCAGCTTGGTACTTGAAGGCCAAGCATCGATCCGTGTTTTGTCCCACTGGTAGCTCTTGAAGAACTGGTTCTCAGGTCTCGATGCGAGAGTGCTCCTCCATCAAAAAGACCGTGACGGCGAATCCGGTTTCATCAAACTGCTCATCCAGGGAAGGCATGACACACCAACAAGGACAGAATGCTCACAATGGCACTGCCTCAATTGACTATGGTCCTGATCAATATCCCTTCATCATGAGGGAGTTCAATATTAATATTCTTCAGCTAGCGTAGGTGACGCGAGGCAGCCGATTCTCAAGCAGCACAGTATCGTGAGCGGCCTGTCTTGACAATCATTAATTAAAGGCGCTCTTCTCTCTCTGCTATCTACCTGACCCGTGACGGCTTACCTACTCTGACGTTGTACCAGAAACACTTGCTCTCGCCATCTTTAGAGTCGTCTTGCCAGGTATCTTCATGCGCCTGCTCCACAAACAATCACTAAGTAAGACCCCCGTCTCACATTCTTTTCTTGCTAGCCCATAAGCTAACTTGCATTTATCGGGAACAGCTGTCAAGAATCGCTCGTTCACACTATGCATCTCCCTCGCTCTCGCTGCCGCGATGGCACTCATGGCCTTTGCCGGGCTCGCATTCGTTGATTAGGTGTTTCAGCGAAACTCCATCATCCCATCGCACTACAAATTTGTTACAGCCACAACGATGTCCAGTCTCTCAGGCTCTCTTTGGGTTTCCGCCTGCACAACCAATGGTAAGGCACCGTATCAAAGTATACAGAACCGCCCCCGGCCCATCCAGGGTCTGCCAGAGAGGCCAAATAAGTTGCAACAAACAACACCTGCCATCCCAGGCCCTGACCATCCGTAAGCCAGGCGATCTGTCGTCGACCAGAAACAATCCTGTGATGTACCATGCCCAGTGTCGCTCACAATGTCTCATTGTTTGTAACGGGGTTGAATGTGACGGGCGATCTCTTGAACCACCCGTCGCACCATGTGGTCCGGTCATCTGGGGGAATGTACTCGAAGTATGTGGCCACCTGGGTGCTGAGAGCAGCGAGTTCAAATAGATGTTGTAGCGCGTACGAGTCTTCGTCGTCGTGTGGGAGTAGCAGGGCCATGCCCTGCACCCCCAGGTTTGTGGCTTCGTCCAGAATTAGTAGCTCTAGGAGCTTATTCGCTTGTCGGTTGGACAATCCCAGACTGCTTATCGCCGTGTCGAACCGATGGTGAGTGAGGAGCTTTAAGAAGGGCTCTGTGTCCCATTCTTTTCGTTCTCGCTCCCAAAGCACGATCTTATCAAAGGCTGTGCCGAGCTCGATGACACCCCGGTCATCGAGTTCGGCGAGCATCTGTCCACGGCAATCGCGCTCCATTCTCCAAAAATGTCCTTGGAGGCTTGAAAAATGGTCGTAGTTGATGGTTTGGCCCCCTAGGTCAGTGGGCACCTGACCCGGGGGGTTGTTAATAGACAATCTGCGTAGCATTCTTCGGACAATGCCAGAAATGCAGAGTCGATGGGTCCAAGATTGCGGACGGGCTAGGTCTTCGAACCGGCCGAGGAAGAGCACGATATCATCAACGTCTTCAATATACTTTGAGTACAAAGTCGACCAGTACTGTTCTGCATCTGGCACGGACAAGTACGCAATGGCGAGTCTGTTGATACAGTCCGCAAGCTGAAGGAACTCTCGAAGTCTATCCAGATCGGTGAAAATAGATGGATTGCTGAGAATCCAATCTTGGGTAGATGGATGCTCTTTCTCGGAAGCGTCTGGGGAGTTAAACAAGTTGAACGTAGTGATAGCAATGTCCATATTTCGTGGGCAGACTGCCCCCTCCACTGCTTTGACCAACAATTCGAGAGATCCGGGTCGCGCCTCGGCCTGTTCAGTGATCTGCGCGATGAGCACGTCGACATGTGCAGATCGAATATTGCTTAGGCGCGCCTCGTCAACGCGGTTCGTCATCCTCGTGACGGCTTCAGGGGTGAATGGGGCATCTTGGAGCGGAAGGTAGGTAAAAAACTGAGGTCGACACATCTTGATGAGGTAGAATGAGAGCGGATGAGAAGTCGAGAATGCCGATAACGATACGCCCAGGACGATGGATAGGCAGAAGGAGACGGTAGGCCGATAAAGCAAAAGGCAAGAAGGATGAAATGACCGAAGGATCTAATCTTTCTCGCCGGACCGCGTTGGCGTAATGAAGAAGCCACCAAGGGATGAAGGAAGCCAAGCAGGCAGATAGTCAGATGAAGCTCGATATGTCCAAAAGGGTATGAATGAACTGAGCACGGCAAGGGAGATGAACCAAGCGACGAAAGTCGAAGATGGAGGATGATGCAAGAGATGCGATCGGCAAGATGTGACCAAGGGAGAAGAAGGGCGGCTTTATAGCAATCCCATACGCGAACGGCCTCTGCCAGTGCCGTGGTGGCATTCATCACCCAGCCTGCAAACTCCCCTAGGACAAGAGCGAACGCCTGCAGAGTCAGAGTTTGGCATCACTAGAGGGTTTGTCCCCTACCAACGGTCAATAGATCTATTCAACAGGCAAGGTACGCTGAAGATTTTATGGCGGATGACTGCCGTGATCGTCTGTCTTGACCAACGCCTCTGATCGTCATCGCCTGCCGTTGTTCACGATCACGGGCTCCTCGTTTGTTCATCTGCGGCTCTACAATGGAAGCGGCACTTAACTAACCGGGGAGCTGATTTCAATTACTAGATCGACTGTTGCGGACTGCGGTCGAGGTGGCGAGGGGGCGGCCCCTGTGATGGATGAGGTTACTCAACAGACTTTCACCTTGCCTTCGTAAGGGAACCATAACGATAGCAGAACCTCAGAAATATTGGACAGGTAAAACAAGCAAGTGTCGAGTTTTGAGTTGGAGCATGCGCACTAGGGAGTCGTAACAATGAATCGTGTCGAGCTAAGTGCTTGAACATCTCTGAACAACTGTCCACCTCAAGACGAACACGGGCAAAGACAACCCCCCTGAGGAAATGTGCACGCGAAAAAGCCAATAGTTGATCCAACATCCATTAGCGTGTCATTCCCATCACATGGAACATATATGCTGAAAGTTGGACCTCTAGTCATCTCCAGCAACGGCCTCGCCGGGCACCACTGCTTCGGGTCCCGGCGCATGTCAAAAAAACATGGGACTAATCTCAACATAACTATGGCGCTCAAATGACTACTATTTAGCTAAATAATTAGAAGATACTATTCTAAAAGATACTAAAGTCTTAGCTACTATATGGTATTGATCTTTTATGAAATAAGGCCAAGTTTCGCTCTATTATAGGATAAGGATTTGTC
This sequence comes from Fusarium albosuccineum, assembly GCA_012931995.1. NCBI lineage: Eukaryota > Fungi > Ascomycota > Sordariomycetes > Hypocreales > Nectriaceae > Fusarium > Fusarium albosuccineum. The sequence continues at coordinate 39,085 of JAADYS010000383.1, read as the reverse complement.
TCGTATTCCCGTGTTTTCTGACGATGACTAAGGATCCAACTCTCGAGCCTTAAAGGCCTTAAAGGAACTGCTCGAAACAATATATATAGAGCTTCAAGAAGTCTGGCAAACCGTTTGAGATCGTGGCAAAGAATGGACTTGCTCCGTGATTCGCCTACGCTCCCGCTAATGTGACATGCTAGCCAGACGACCACTCTTCTCGATGTCAATATCAGTTGCTCTTTGGCCTTCAACACTCTTAATGATTCCTTCGCTGATTTCTCAATTGGGAACCGTAGCTATATAAATAGCAGTACGCCAGAAGACTGAACCTGGCTCAGTGGTCTGTTCAGGGGCTGTATCACCTAACGAGATGTTTCCTCGCCAATCATGGGATATTGCGTGGATGCCATGGAGTGGCTTGCAAGTCTCATCATTAAAGTGCATCAGACACAGAAAGGAGATCTACTCTTCCTGTGCCGTTGGCAAGGGGTCTCAGTCGGCGATCCACGGCAGAGCTGGATCACCTTTGATACCCTCCACTAACTCACCATGTATCTGTCCGCATTTCACATCACGCATCACATCACCACGATCAGAAACCTTGTGTGAATGTGCAAAAAGAACATTGTCAATCAATTCCTACAATTCCTCCCAAACCGCTCCCCTTATCTCCGCTTTCCATATACATACGACAACACATCACCCCGCAACCCGTTCCATCCTCCCTTCCAAGAACCGTGCAAGATCCTTAAAACTCCGTGTCGCAAGCCAAAAACACTACATCCAGATGTACGTATCAACGCTTCCTCGCAGCAACCGCTTCGGCAAGGGCCCTCTGCTATCGTCGCAGCGACTAGCCACGCGATCCGCTTGAGCCGCCTCCAAAATCGGGTTCTCGGTCAGGTAGGTGCTTCTTGTCCTTGCGTCCCTTGATCACAAACTCAGACATGATCTGGATGTGATCCGCCGGGAAGTGCCAGTTGGGGAAGGCTGGCACCCGCTTGAGGTAATCGGGGTCAGGAGGGCCCAGGAGGTCCACCACCTCCAGCGTGTTGGTCGAATACCAGATGTAGTCAATCACATCGGCAAAGCCAGGCGTGTAGTTGGTGAACGGCATCTCGTCCGCCGTGTGTTTGGTGTGGGCGTAGGCGTCTCGCAAGCTGAAGGGGTGCTCGATGCCATCTCGTGTGAAGCTACCGTACTGGAAGTTGCTCAGCTCCAGGTGGTCCGGAGGCACTCGGCCCATCGACATCAGCTCGTACACCGACGAGTCCTCGGTCGAGTTGAAATCACCGCACACCAGGAGAGGGATCTCCGTGTTGGTACGGTACTCCTGGCTTGGGCCCGGCTCAGCTTGAGGTATAGGCACCTCATCATCACCCGTGGGCAGTACGATCATCTTCTTGTCCTTCACCGCGGGCCACCTGGCGTACTTTTCGGCGAGTTTGGTAACGTGCTCCATCAAAATACCCGTCTGAATAACCTTCACATCTGCCAAAGCCGAGTCCCAGGTGAGATGTACGTTGACCAGGATGACGCGGGCTCCTGTCAGTCGTGACTCGAAGAAGCAGATGACAGCAATGTTGTCCTTGGGCATCACGCGGTTGAAGACGTCGTGCTGGTTCTTCATGTCGGGTCGGTTGATAGCAATGGTGGCGAATTCGATCAGCTGCTTGTCGAGCAAGATGAACTTGCTCTGCTTGTAAAAGACGGCGCATCCGTCCACACTCTGGGCGTCCTTCTCTGACATGGTCTTTGCTCGCGACTTGGGCCAGTGAACACCCTTGTAATCCATCTGCGCCAGGTCGGGGCTAAGGTCCTCCTTGAACGCATCAGTAGAGACCTCCTGGAGCGCAAGAAAGTCTGCGTCCCGAATGCGAAGCTCCTCCAAAATGCAATCTTTGCGGTACTCCCAGTTGAGAGCGCCGGTCGGGGTGTAACCATATGTCTGTGGGGTTGCATATTTGTCGCAAAGAATGTTCCACGAGAAAACTTTGATCTTTTCAAGGTTGGGGGACACGTCCTCCTGGATAACAATGGGCTTGCGGTGGGCAGGCGCCAGAGGAACTCATATCTTGTCAGCCAAACCCCCAGAATCGACATATCACTGAACTTACTGGGAGCGCCTTCTCTGAGGGCATTGATCAGGCTCTTTGTCCCCTTCTCCATAATCTCTTGCTTCACGTCATGCTCCAGAGGGTTGCCTTCGATACCAAGCATCTCCAAAAGATGAAGAGATCCAAGCTCAAAGGGTAGTTGCTGGATGTTGTTGTTGAACAGCAGCAGCTGCTTTAGATATGTGCACATTCCAATCTCCGGCGGGATCTCCTGGATCTGGTTGAAGGAAACATCGAGATGGCGCAACTGTCGCAGTTCTCCTATCGAATTAGGCAGGCGGGTGAGTTTGTTGGATGCAATGTAAAGCTCGTTCAAGAACTGGTACTTGAATAATTCCGGTGCCAAATTCCGTAGTCCCTGTCCGCTCATATCCATGTTGTGCCAGTCCTGTCGTCGAGTCTCCTTCTCAACAGCCAAGGGCCTCCTACGGTCGACGCTGTCGTTCTCGCTATCCGCCTGGGCGCGCAGTGTAGTTGGAGGGGGACCGCCAATACCTCTGTTTTCCGACGCCTTGAGCCTAGCATAGTAGTGGGGTTGTTGTTGATCAGTCATGGCAGCATGCGCTCGTTCAGCCTCCTTGTGCATCCTCAATTGCTCCTGCCACATCTCGTTCGGAGGTGCCTGGCCTCGTGTTCCCGCAGAGTGGCCATTCTGGAGGGCGTTCGCGTTGAAAGGACTCGAGTTTGAAAGGACGCCCGAAGCAAAGCTCGAGTGGTGGCCTAGCCCATTGGCATTGGGCATTCCATGGTCGTGTTGGAGTCCCTGGTGATGTTGGGTCTGGGAAGGGTGTTGGTGTTGTGTGCTGTGGTAGTTGTAGAGTAGGTTTGTTGGAATGCCTCGCCCGGCGCCATTGATCCGGGCATGCTGACCTTGCCCGGTGTGTTGGGAAAACATCCCGGTAGGATCTTGCACTCGAATAGTGCAGGTTACAGGTTGAAGGGTGGCGGTTTAGGTAGCTGCGCCGGCGAGCAGCACAGCAAGAGGTTGCGCGGGTCGGCAGTCGTTATGGAGGGAGGAGGGTGTATCAAAGCGCTGGACCAGCTCATCGGCCTTCCGTGAAAGCGATGAGGTGGGTTGATATTATCGCGGTGGACGTAGCCGCGCGGGACTGTTGATTGGGTGTAGTCACTCGACACCTCACCCAAGGTTCGAAAGGAGGGATAGCAATAGAAACTCGCGTTTGCGCATGGGCCCGTCGGGTCAGCCGATCTGCGTATGCAGTATTCGTAGGTTGGGAGCCCGGGTCGGAGACGTCGGTTCGTCGGCAGGGTCAAAAGCTCATCGAAAGTTGGTATCGCAGCAGTTTTCGAGACAGCTGGGGAGAGGTTCTTTGCAGCCAGGCAGCTAGGTAGCCTAGAATCACTGTCACAGGCGTTGGAGCGACAGAGTTTCGGGTCAAAATGGAGATCGCTAAGCGTTTGCGAGAGTCAAGAATGCTGCAGGGCACGTCGTCAGTCAAAGCTTGATGCAAAGGCTATCATGGGGAGGGGGATCCGAGCTTTCGCGACACGTTGCCGTGCCGTGTCGGCTCACGCAGGGCCACGCACAAGTAAGGAGCGAGCGCAATGATGCGAAATATTCACTGAAAAGTCAACTGATACTTGGACAGAAGAAGAGTGGCCGATATCAACGCAGCATCTGAATTGTGACTGTGATGCTGGTGACACTGCGACGACGGACGATGCCCAGGCCAGCGCCATCAAATCACGTGCTACTGCTCCGCATTCTGGTGGCTCGTGCGATTTGCGGATCACGTGCAGCCTTGTCGTCTGCAAGCGGGCAGCCGTTTGCGACTCCTGCCGCACCTTAGCCTGGCATTGACGACAGAAAAGACGCCTGAAACAAGGCTGGGAATTGCTTCACAAGACAATGACGAAACCGTTCCGTTCTTCAGCAATTATTTGGCGTGGGGAGTAGTTCTCGTCGTCCAACTCTGAGATCGTCTGGAACCTACGACTCTGTTTCCCAGCATACCAAGCTTGACAATTACTTACAACAGATGCCGGCTTATTCTGTCGCCTTGCAGGAGCGGGACCACGACCAGGATTCTCGCGGCATCTCAAGCGTCTATCTCGATGAGCTCAACAGGGCAGAAAACAGCGCACAGGCCCTCGAACCACAGAGCACTTTCACGGCATTCCACGGGGCTGCGGTATGTAGACTTGACCTGGGGTCGTGTGGACCTCCGGCAACGGCACTGCAATGACTCTGGGAACTGGGACATAGCTACAAGCCATTGGATAGTGACGCCATTTGTCTGGCTCTACGTTGTATCCTGAACGGAAGCGATGCCGCCTTTTCTTTTGGGCGGAGACGGATCGATTGAGCCCTGTCTGTTGGCGTCTCTGCAGACACGATTTAACCCACTAGGACAAGCCGAGGCCATTTTCGGAAGCACAAGCCAAGCGTTTCCCGAGTCAGGGCGTTCAAATGCACTCTCACGGTTAGCGAACACACTCGATAATTGTCGCGCCGACATCTAGGAAGATGAGCACACCACCTAGCTTTCAATGATTTGGGACCACGAGCCCAGCCAAGCTCCCCGGAATGAAATTGGACCCTGATGCAGAATGCCGGAACGAAGCCCCCCATCTTTCGCGTTCAAGCATGCAAGCATGCACAAAAGTCGAGGTTCCTTCTCAGGCAACAACAAACTCGACTAGGGTGAGCCCTCTAATCTGCCGAAAATAGCACCGTTCCGCGGGTAATGTGGTGCAACCGATGGTACGAGGTCCGTGTGGCTGTCCCGTTCAGCTCTGCTGTCTGGGGACGGCCTGAACTTCAACTTCTCCTGAAAACGGACATGTCGACGAAACAGACGGTTGAGACTTTGAGGCGCTGCTTGCAAACTGAGACCTAGATGTCTCGGCTAGCCGCCATCCAGACGACCCGCCCTGGAGGAGAGGTGCATTTGATGATGGATCGTGCAGGTCTGGGACACCTTGACCTGGCAGATCCCGGCAGCATGCCAAAGTCGCATCACAAGATACATGTTGCAGATTCTTAACGGTTGCAGTTCAAGTTGCAGGACGGATCCTGTGGGCATGGATATGAACATGGATACTGATTGTCCACTGCGCGAGTAGATTCGGTGATGCTTTCTTCTGAGGGCAGCTCGTGACGCTGATCACCGACTTCACCAGCCACCGCCCCTCTCTGGCCAACCAGACGAACCGCGGAAAGCCAGCGCCCCAGGGCCTAGGTCTGGCAATTCGACCCGCGTCAACAGCACATCAGCGACCCAAATGTCGGGCGCAAAAGGGCTCTTCATGTGCGGGGGAGAGCCAACAAAAGGCCACCGCTCCACACCCCAGAACCCAGGTTCGGTCCGCAGTCGAATGGGAATTTCCCTCTGCAGGGCTAATTGCAGCCGAATACTGGCCAAAAAGCATTGCTCCGGGAGGAGTAGGCGAGAAGGATGCGTCCTTTCTCGTCAGGTTCCGTATATAGAAAGTGACTGCTGCCGCCGCCCTCTGCACGACCTGAAACTCTAGAGTTGGCTTGCCGTCCGCTCCCCCGTGTGCAAAACAGCGCGAACTCTATCACCTGCTGCACCGACTCGCCCTCAACGCGGCTGTCCGTTCTGCTGTTTGAGGCGTTGACGCCAGAGGGCCTCCTTCAGGCGAGGGGGTTTGCTGAGTTTCCGACACTTACATCGGGGGCGCTGGTCGCCAGATCAACTTGACAGGGCCAACAACACTGCTCGTGGAGCTATCCACGCCATCACCATCGTCACCGACTGCTAGACCCCAGAGGCTGGTCTCACCACACGAGTCGGAGACTGCGCCAGTGTAAACGCCTTTCCACCGGTCTGACGTCGTCGAAATAACACTGTCACAAGGGCGTGCAGTCAAGCCGACCATCAATTACAAGGACAAGAACCATCCCGGAGCACGACTTGGCCAACGAAGCGGAGCCAACGGTTAAGAGGGTCTCTGCCGTTGCGAAGCCAAGGTGCTTTCGATACATCATATTTGAGAACCCGCAACACACTCTCTACCCGAAATCCACGTTTCAGTCCTTGTCGTCTCGCTTGTTGGTTTTAACTTTTACCTCACCATCCCCATCGGCATACGACGGTACCGCCCAGGGCCGTTGACGGGAAGGATTTTGTTTCGAACCAGGCCCGGCGGTCAGAAACGGAATAGGCGCTCCGTTTTCGCAGACGTACATGGCCAATTGACATTACTCCTCCGTCTGGGCAACGGTCCAAATCAGGCATCAACAAGCAACGGAAACAGGACCCTCCGAGAGCTGCGATTTGCTCATCGTCGACAAAAGACCCAAAAGCTAGGGGCATCATCTCTGATCAGCCAGTATCCGGCGCTGCTCCCCTGCAAGGTCAGCGCCTTAGCACCCAGGGGATTCCATCCGGGTCGCAATCCGGGTCGCAATCCGGGAGACCATCCGGGCATCGCAACCCAGTTCCGCGGTGGCAGAACCATTCTAGAAGCACCAAAAGTCGGCAACAGCGGTGGATACGGTCAGGCACAGGACGCTCGCAGGGTCGCAGCAATTGGTGCCGCGGTTCAAGCGTGTCTGTCTAGCGGCGGTGGAACGCTTCAGCCACCCCTGTTTGGTACCGCACACGGAGGCAGCCCTGGTCTAAACCCCCCATCCATCGGCCAGCTTGCGCCAAACAGGATAGCCCAGGACCGTGACAATGTCGGAATGGAGCGGATTTATCTACGCCTCTGCCGCCCCTTTACCCACCTTCGGTCGACGGACACGGGGTGAAAAGGAGTGGCAGCGCCCTACGACTCCCCCACGATCCAATTCGGAGTCTCACGAACCCAACCTCACTCGACGTCCGTTTCGACACACGAGGACGTCCAGCGGCAGCCAGGGTAGCCGCTCGTCGCACGAGTCGTCGCTGTTGCATTCCAGCAGCCCCGCCGTGGGGAACGACGACGCCCATCACTCCCAGTCCGCGGTGGTGTCATCTGACTCGCGGCTGTCTACTTCGACGGGTAATTCGAACAAATCTTCTCTCCTCAGCCTCGGCAGCGGCAGCACAGCGTCCTCCATCTTCTTCAACCGGCCTCTGGCGTCGGACAAGAACCGACATCGCGATCGTCGCTATCGTCAACCTGATACGCCCTCCGCCTCGGTTGATCTGAAAAATGTCGCCATGTATTCCGAGCTGGACGCGAGTAACAAGCCCATGTCGGGCACCACGAAGCAGCTAAACCTCGCCTTTCCACGAACCGATTCTGTATCCTCAGCTAGCGGTACCACGACTGTTTCCACCACCATGACCCTGAACGATCCCTCCAACCTCGACAACCCCGCCTCGAAACCCTTCGTCGTGCGCAATGGGCGAACGTATTTCAACGACCCTACTGCAGCATATCCTCTTCCCACCGATCTCACAGAACTCCACCGACAATGCCTCCGGACGCTGTTACTGATACAGGTGTATGGCGCGCCCGTGTTTACACCCTCGCTGCGGGTAAACCCTCCGCAACGCGTGTTGGAACTGGGATGCGGCACTGGGTTCTGGAGCATGATGTGTCATCGATACTTTAAGGAGCGTGGCCACAGCGGGATCTCCTTCACCGGCGTCGACATCGCGCCCCTGGCGCCCGGGAGTGCTGGGTCGCCAGTTGAGCTCTGCAAGCCCGACAAAGACATGAACTGGCGATTTGTCCAGCACGATCTCCGTCATTTCCCCTGGCCTTTCGGTACCGAGGAGTTTGATCTCATCATGATCAAGGACACATGCATGATGGTCCCAACTCCTGTTTACCAGCGCTTTTTGGAAGAGTACCTGCGCATGCTCAAGCCTGGCGGCGTGATTGAGATATGGGATAGTGACCCAACATTCCGCATGCTTCGTCCACACGTTCCCAGCGCAAAACCCGGCTCTCAGGAAGCAGAGGAGCACCAAGCCGCTCTCGACCTCGGCGCCTATCTTATGACACCTAAAACGCCACTTTCAGCACCACTCAACTCTTTTCTGGTCGAATACAACACCTGGTTAACGCGCACTCTCGATGCTCGACAACTCTCGCCTGTTCCATGCTCGCTCATCGGGGCCTACCTTCTTCAAGAAGATGAGATCCTCATGGAAATCAAGACTAAGCGGATGGCTATTCCACTTAGCGAAGTCCGATGGGAGCGAGAAGGTGTCGGCGGTGTTGTGACCAAGGATGGCAAGTCGTACGTGGAGATGAAGAACAAGTCTACACCACACCAAAAGGTCGAAAAGAAGACGTTGACGGCAGGGCAGGCTGCACTGCGCAAGACAGCACTTCTCACAGTTGCGCAGCAGGTACAGGCTCTAGAACCGATTCTCCGGGATGCGAGCGGCAAGAGTCAAGACGAGTGGGATGCCTGGCTCGGCAAGATGATGGCGGATCTGATGAGTGAGAGTGGTACGACTTGGGGAGAATGCTTGGAGGTAGGAGCATGGTCAGCAAAGAAGAGATCGCTCTAGGACCATGGTCTTTGAAGTCACGGGGCAGTTGAGCGCAAAACCAAAGAAAATCGCCAACGCCAGTTATGACGATCTGGAGAAGTTATCTATCCCGACGACGAGTGCAAGGTCTGGAACGCTCCCGCATTCAACACGGGGGGGGTTGCATTCACATCTTCAACGCTCTTCTTCAACGCTCTTCTTCATCGCCATGTCTCATTCGCACAAACATATACATACACACACGACATCCCCCTGCTTATCGATACCAGCACCTTCTACATACCCCCTTACGCGTCTGCATCATACCGTTTTCTCAAAGTGCGATACCTTTTTAAATAGTACCTATACCCTGATGATTAGCAAAAAAAGTAAGGACACGGTTCAGGATTTATGGGGAGAAAGTTGATCTTTTTTTGGCGTGCTGCGCGGGGCGACTTCTTTCCTCGGAACAATAGTTTTTGGATGTGTGCATTTGGGAGAAAGGGTCATTCAAGGTCGAGTGAATAACGGACACTGGGTCGTTTTGCCTTGTACACGATATGGGCGGCAAGTGTATTCCAAGTTGATCAGGGGTTGAGGCGATAGGATGGGCTGGAAAATGACATGAACTGGGTGGTGTTTCTCCAGATAGACGGTGGATATTGATTGCTCGAAATGAACATGTTTGAATAACAAGGAGCCATCCATGTGTGTGAAAGGTGAAGCCATCGGTGGTGTTGCCATGGAAGGCATTGTGTTTAGACATGAAGGACAAAGCAGGTCAGACAAATATAGTCAACTTACAAAGTCTCAATCTCTGTAATAAGCCAGTAAGTAAGGTCCCAGCACATCAGCAAGTTTCGTACGGCATGCTCACCTTTCTTGACATATTCGGCTTGAGCTATGCCTTGCCGGATCTTGTCCTCATCGCGCTCAGCGGCCTTGGAGATGAAGGCCTTGTGTAGACGGGGACGGAAGTAACTGAAGCCAAGAGGGTATTCTCTGCCGAGGTAGAGAAGCTCTACCGTAAAAGAATCATCAGCTGTTGGGCATTCTCTCTTGATATCATGACATTGGTCACTCTCGGGTGGGCAGTCCAAGATGCCGAGGCTGAGTGTGAGGGACGGACCTTTGTAAATGGCAATGACTTGGCGTCTTAGCTCTGGATTAAGACTCATCACGTCGCAGGGTGTTTGTGCATTGTTTAGTTTTGATCGATTTCAGCGGCTCCAATACCTTAAAGTCGCAGTTCCCACCGCAATGATGTATGATGTCGTTGGTAGCTCCATCTTCCCAGGACTGTGGCTCGTTATACCCCGCTTAGCCACTCCACTCCAGCCTCCCCTACAAGGCTGCAGCCACCTCGACTTGGTATCACGCAACTCACGACAACAATCCCCTCGATTCACGCCAATTGGGCTTTCAACGCCCCAGCCCGCGTCACCATGAACGTCAATCCCATCGTATACGGCGTAACGGCCAAGTCGCTCGCCTTCACCGCCTTCCCGACCCTCGAACGCTTCCGACCCAATTTCCACCCTGGACGAAAGACAATCGTCTTGCCTCTGAACCAGGATGGCGCTTATTACGGTGTTCTGCCCCTACGGAATGCCCTGCGTACTATCTACCACGACATCGGGGTGCTGGTGTATGCGGGAGCTAGCACGGCGCAGGTCCAAAAGATAGCCAGGCTCCTCCCAGCCCTGGTGGACCCGGACCGAGGACTGAGGCACAGACCGGAGAAGTTGAAGGACGTCGAGTACAGGTATAAACGATATCGACTCAAGGCGCATTACCAACACACAAATAAGGGGTTCTACCCCAAGGTGCGTCGGCATTGTTGGCGTTGCAAAGCTTGCGGTACTGACCCAGCTTCATAGCGAGGCTTCCTCTCCACTGCGGGACTGCTCAACCTCTGTCAGAGGGCGGTACAGACGTGGTCCGATGAAGTCCAGCACAATTACGTTGAAAATAATGATAGCACGTTAACGTTGAGACAACGAGATGTGACTCTCAAGCCCGACATTGTCCATGCCGGTGGTATCATTCATGTAAGGTCCTATGCGTCGCTACGATGCCGTACGAAACACTGACATTGTCTCTCGCAATAGGAAACGATCAAGAGCCATCATTACCTGCCTGTCGATGCATACCTCCAAATCGACCCCAGCGATAGATTGACCTTCAACATCAACGTCCAGCTCTTCGCGGTTGGCACGGGGCACTTTCTCGGCATGGGAACCATCGGAGTAGCCGCCTTTGTCACGGACGAAGAAGGCAGTGGGCAGCGCGTTCACTGCAAAAACATCCTTCAATATACGCCGCAAAGCACGGGTTTCCCCGGGACGGCATCCAGCATTCGCCCGACTATGAGCAATTTGTATAAACTGGAGCGCCAAATCTGGGGTGACAAGGTACCACAAGGGGCGGGGAGGGAGGACATGAAGAAGAGCAGACGTCGAGGCCAGCCGAAAACACCAGTGTGGGGTGGTGATGAGCCTGTTGAAGAGGTGACCGGCGAGGACGCTCCTAAGCAGCAGGGTGTTGATGAGCCTATCGACGAGGTGATTGACACGGACGCTCCTAAGCAGCAGAGCGTCGACGAACCCGCTGAAGAGGTGGCTAACAACGACACTCCCAAGCAGCAGAATATTGATGAACCTGCCGAGGACACGGACGCTTCCAAGCAGCAGAGCGTTGATCAACCTGCCGAAGATGTGATTGACACAGATGCTCCCAAGCAGCAGAGCGTCGACGAGCCCGTTGAAGAGATAGCCAACGAAGACACTCCCAAGCAGCAGGACGTTGGTGAGCCTGCCGAAGAGACGGATGCTCCTAAGCAGCAAAGTGGTGATCAGCCCGCCGACGAGGTGTCTAACGAGGATGCTCCTAAGCAACAGAGTGGTGATGAACCTGTCAAGGAGGCGACCGACGCGGACACCCCAAAGCAGCAATGATGGATGGCATGCTTATGAAGATTCGATGGCAGTGATGAAGATTCCCCGTTCTTGTCAGAGACATGCGATATGAAGGCACATTGTATGATAGCACGTATAAAAGTCATTGGAAGCGGCAATAGGGGGTCGTAGATAAGACGGTGTCCAGTCAAGGTGACTTGTATTCGAAGGAACTAACCAAGAGAACCAATTCCTCTTCTTTGTATGTTTGCAAGGCCTCAGCTATCATGGCAGATATCCCAAAGCTTGCTGGTACCTAGCCGGACTAGCCTATGGGTCTAAAAATATAAGACTCGTTTTACCACGACCATAAGTCTCAGTTAACTACTATTAGGCTGAGGGCTGAAAGATCTCATCATAAAAGAAGCTAGAGTCTCAGCTAATATCACTAATCTTTTATGAAATATGCCCGAGTTTAGCCCTACTATAGTATAAGGATTTATCTATAATTCCTGTGTTTTCTCCGACTAGGTTCGTGATACCTGGTTCCGGAGTTTTGTTCATCCAGAAGCGTTGGCATCCATGAGACATCACATCAGCAACACACGAGAAAGCGGCATGTGGCTAAAACGCTGCGCGGCAACGTGTAACGGCAACTGCATTGATCAACCAACGAGCGCGGCAAAAAACGTCAAGCACAGTTTCGTTACAGAGGCAGTGCATTCATGCTCTAAGCGTGGTCGGGGATGATTGGTGACAAGAGTCGTCACGCGCAGCACGGGTGCAGGGAAAGGGTGGGAAGCGGGAAGTGATATCGGAAACCGAAATAGCCTGATGAGATAGATTAGCTGGGTATATTAAGACGAGCGGGCAAGTGTTGCGATTTCCCGCCGTGATGGTGTTGTGGTTTTGTTTCGAGGCTGTTAAATGAAACACCTAGTTTCAAAGACAACGCCGGGTTGCCTCTTTTGGAAGTACAACCAGAGACATGTCAACCACAAAGTATCATTGACTCAGAAAGAAGGTCGACGGGATGCACACCTGTCAAAACCGGGTTCCGTATCCGGGGGTTAGTAATGTCAATCCCCCAAAGCGAAAAGCACGCATTCAGCGGGAGCGCAATCTGCAGCGAGAAGACCTCACATGTTGTCTCTCTCTGGGGGTCAAAGCAAAGAAGAGCCTCCCATGGCTTGGAGTGGCGTTTTCTCATGCAGCAGACGGCGCATCCCGCGGATCCCCACGCCTTGAAAAAGGGTCCAGACCAGGGAGCTGGGAGAGCTGATTGCCGTTGGGGAATTTCGGCTCCGGGAACCTGATGATATGGAGAAAGCCGCTTGGCTGGGGACGAGGGTCATGACGGGCAAACGACATTAGAGTCAGGCCACTGAGCAAATCACTGTCTTGCAATGGGGAAATGCCTGTACAAGAGACAAATACCCGGATGCTTCCCTGATAAAGCCGCTCACCGTCATTTGGCAGCCATCCACCCCGCGCCAGCAAGCACTTTGCACCGCACACAGCTGCTCTCCTACCGGTACTATCACAGAGCCAACGCGGGGCATGCAGCAGCGAGTTGAGGCATGGGATGTTGTGCAGGGACGGCGTGATAGGGCGGACCAAGGAGAATCGAGAGAAGTGCCGACGACGGCGGCATCCAAAAGATCCCCCTCCATCCAGAGCTACAGCACCAAGGCCAAGCCGGGTTGCGATTTGCTGCGAGGGGGTCCATGATCGTCGCCGCCCTGGTCTCGATTGGTCCCCCCTCATCCCTGTGTCGTTCAAGCGAGGTAGCAGACGAGGTCAACTGAGTGAGGTTGAGCCAAGGCGAGCTGAGCCAACTGGATATCTACCGAGAATTCAACACCAAATTGCCGACAGATCGTCGTCTTTCCGATCGTGGATGCAGCCTCACCATGGCAATGGCAATGGCAGCTGTCTCGCAAGACAAGGTGAAAAGCGGCGGTCTGACACGATAGCAAACTCTCGAGGGCTTGTCCTGGCGGGCGGCGCATTTGCGAGGTCGTGAGTGGAGGAACTCGCCGCATAAGCATGGATGAGCAATGGCCACCGACCGTTTATGCCGTGGCAGCAGATCTGATTCACTGTGCGAGGCTCTATTCGCAGGAGCGACGAAATAGCGGGACGATCGGCGCGTCTGTTTGTGACTGAGTCAATGAGGGGGGCTTTCTCTCTCGTCGACCAGCCCAGCTTCATTTTGCGTGGGTGGAGAAAATACCGTCTGTTGCCCTGTGCTGTGAATTTTTTTGCAGGGGGTTTCCAGCAGAATGTGGCATCCCACAGCGGAGAATGTAGTATTCTACGATGAATGGGAAGCACAGAAGTGCCGCAGGGCAAAGCAGAGGGTATGATTGGGGAAGAGAGGCGCGTGATGCTAGTCCTCATCGGCGATGCTTGGAGTTGAGGGCGATAACTCGTTCATGATAATACCTTGGAACAAACAGGACAAAAAGCGGGACGAGAAATTAGAGGCTAGGCGAGCGAGACGGACCAAGAAAAAGTGCCGAAATGGAATTGTTCTAATGACTCAAGTACCGCCGGGGAGTTTAACTCTGTGATCTCAGCTGGTTTTGGAATTGGGAGTGTCTTGTTGAAGCAATTGAGCAGTTGACAACACCTAGGTTACACAGACTCACCGACTGTGTGACAGGAAACCCATTGGGGGCAGCAACTAACAGAACTACAGCACAACTCGTCTGGCATGCATGGACTGGTCGTTTCGACACGACTCAAGCCAGAGGATTTTCATCGTCCGTGTCGGCTGGTGATCCTGGAAACATGGTTCAATAACCCATGTCGCCATGCCCATGCCAGGCCCGTTTCCCCTTGATCGACCCAGGCCCTTGCCCCCAATCGGCAGTACGTGGCGTAAACGACGTCGGTAGCAAAACACAGCGGCCTTGGAACCTCTCAGCGGAAGAAAAAAAAAAAAAGAGACGTGGTAGGGGGTCCCAGCTCCTCCAAGTTTCACCTTGACCCGGCCGAACTGAGGGGCGGACAGGCCAAAAGCTTAACATCTGGGGCGCGCCTCGGCGATTCGTCCAACTTGGGCCAGCATGTGGCCACCGGAGCCTGCCGAGGTGAGGGTTTCAGGGCCGGAGAGCCAGGCGAGAGGAGAGAGATTGATGGTGGTGGTGGTGGTGGTGGTTGATGATGAGGCTGGTTGTTATTGTTCTTCTCCTTCTTTGCGGAGGAAGCCCTGAGACCGGGCGGCCCGGGGGAACCCTGGCACAAACCCGTGACAGAGGGTGCAAGCGATGGCGTGCGCACGCCCGCCAACACACGCGTTGTGCATGTTGTTGTCGTTGTCCTCACGTCATGAACTCTCAGACCTGGCGGCAGCGCCAATGAGCGTTGACGCTTTCGAAGATTGTGAGAAATGTCAATCTTTCAGTCAATCAATCAAAGGTCTTGTGACGGATGTGGATGGAGCCTTTCGTTCCTGCCAATTGTTTCGTGCCTCCGTGCTCTGCAGCCTTTCTTGCTTCCAATGCCAGAAGCAGGGTTCACACAGTATCCGGCACGGTGCAGTTGGAGGTGGAGCAGGGGACCAAGCCCTTTTCCAGCTCCATGGCCGAGTAAAATTCCGGTGCGGAATGCAAAGTGCAAGATCCAGAACATTTCGATACTCTTGAAGGCATCTCGGTTTTCTGCTCTCCTCCCGGGACGAATGGATGCATTGACAGATCAGCTCCCTTGTCAAGAGCTGATTAGGGCTGGCCCATTGGTCGATCGCGGATACAGTCAGCGCAAGGTAGCGCCTCGTCTCATCCTGGGTACGGTACCTGATCTGGGCTGTTAGGTTGGCGCGTTGCACAGCCAGAGTTGTGAGCAGACTTTGGGGCAGAACGGCTGTGCATGTTGCAAATCTGCCTGTTAGCCGCCAGAAAAGGAGCAGAGACCGCACAACTCCAACTCCCCCACCTGGTTTGACACGCTCTTAGCGCTCACCCTCGCAAAGTCTCTCTCGTCCAGCCCCTCAGTTCCGCCCTCCAGGATCCCTCGCGGCTCGTGATGGCAGCCCTGCCGCTGAATCTACAGTGGGCTCAGTGGGACACCCGCCCTACAGAGACACAGTGCGGATGCCGCCCCCAAGGCACCCCGCCCACTTGCCTGCTCGCTATTCCCGTTCCCGTCCATCCTTTTTGCATTCGGTCGCTCCATTCCTTTCCCATTCCTTTTACCTTGCTTTCCACAAGCACAACCAGAGCACGAGCCTTTGGTCTCGCCAGCCAAAAAATCTCCCACCTCCGCCAAACCTCATCTCTTATCCACATACAACATCCCACAATTCATAGCGTCCCCGTAATCAGCGAAAACCACGACATTTTTTCCCAGTCCTCGGCGGCCCTCCCGGCCGGTACAGGCACATTTTCGCTTCTCGAGTCTCGACTCCTGGTTCCCCTCTTTCGCGGCCCTTATCGCTTCTAAGTTCTAGGTCCCTGCTCGACCGTTGCCTTCCCGTCATCGTCTTTCGGGGCCGCTTCGACTTGCATGCACATGTCGACCTCCAAGTCTACGACTCGCCGACCATCTTTACTCCCTTCCGCCTCGATCTTCGACTCCTCGTGTTCCAAGTAGTCGAGCAGCCTGCCCCTCCGACCTGCCAAGTCCCTCGATCTCGAGCCCTTCACCCCGAAAGGCTTGCCCCGGCTGCCGGCCCCGTTCCCTAGAGGTCCCTGGGTCCGTCAGACTGTGGCAAGAGATCAAAGTCGTTGCGCATGCCTCGCGCTCCGGGTTCGGGCAAGCGACAGCAAGGCGCCGCCAGCCACCGCGACACTCGTCATGAGAATGGCCTTGTAGGCCCGGCCAAGCGATCCTCCGACAAGAAGGGCCCTGGGCAGCTCGACAGCTCTGCCCGCCGATCTGACCAGGGCGTCGCCGGCGCCGCAGGGCAGTCGACGCAACCCAACGGCCTCACCAACGGTTCCTACAAGCAGTGCCCGTATGATGCCGCCCATGACTCCCGTGCCAACGACGATCGCCGCCGCTCCTCGCTCGGCGCCGTCTCCGAGATGTCGTCCGACTCGTCCAACACCGGCGCCAACGGTGTTGTTGACGCCGGCCACCGTCAGATCGATGTCAACGCCATGAAGAACGCCGACGTCCACCGCGACTCGGGCCCCTTCGATCTCGCAACCACGGTCCTCAAGTCTCTGCCCATGCAGGACACGCTCGCGATTCTCATCATCCTCATGCACGTCCCGTCACTCTCGCTCACGGTCATCTACACCATCTTCACGTTCCTCACCTTTGTCCCACCCGTCACCACCAGCTCGGGCATGAACATCAACCTCGCTGAGATCTTTGACGGAAATTCGACCATGCCCTCACTCGTTACTGTTTTGTGCATGGATTTCTTCTTTCTTCTGATATGGCTTTTTCTCTGGGGTCCTATTCAGGATGCAATTCTGGATTTTGCCAAACCTGTCATTGCTATCACGCTGGGAGGCGGGTCAAGCACGAGGGACGGGACTTCGAGAGGTCTCACCACATGCTTCATGTGGGTGGTTGGCCACCATCTGCTCCGGGGGACTAAAGCTCACTGGGGCCGCGTGGCTCGACATATCCCGGAGCATTGGCGGCTGCCTCATGTCTTTAACAGCACTCTCGATTCCGCCTCCAATATGTACGATAAGAGGAGTGCATATGGGTGGGTCCGGAGCGTCCTAGCTATTCATATCCTAACACAGGGCATTGTGAGATACATCCGAGAATGGTATCTGAAGCGCGAAAAGGCCAACGCATCCGTCGGGGCGAGCGATCCCGAGGCCGGAAAGCCGCCCAGCGTGGCTGGCGACACAGCCAACGAAGGAGGATTCGCGACACCCGATACGGAAACGGGTCTGCAGTCAGCCCCTCCTATATCCACAAGCAAAAGAAGAAGAAAACAAAGCACCCAAGTTCGCCTGCAGCAACCGCTATGGGCAGCACTCGCAAGCACCAAGATTGTCGTGGTGAAGGAATACGAGTTGTCCCACGCCGCTTCAGAGTCAGCGGGGACCAATGCTACCGACATTCACAACCTTGGCAATGCTCCATTCAACAACCAACCCAGCCAAATTTGGATATCTTACATTGGAAGCGATGAAGTCTGCTTCAGCACCAGCCACTTTCCCGAAATCGACGACGACGAACCGCGATCTGTTGAATCTTCAGGTGATGATTCTAGACCCTCCAACATCGATACTTCGAAGCCTTTCTATGTTCGTGTCAACAATGCTGTCTGGCAGCCTACGCGTATGTTTCCTGTTGAGGAGTCCCCGGAGGACTTGCAAAAGGGCGTTCGCTGGACTGGTGACATCTACGGTCTCAGACCTGCTTCCAAGTATGTCTGCGAGTTTGTAGATAGCCAGACAGACGAGGTTCTTTTTTCAACAAGCATCCGGACTATCCAGGCTACCCAGCGCGAGACAGATGGCGTTGCAACTTCAGTCACCAGCGGTCAACGCTCCCTTCGACCAGATTCCCCGGCCACAACGCTCAGGACGTCCATTGCCGCGGAGGAAATGAAGCTCAACGATGAAAAGTCACGGCTCAAGACGCTGCGAAAGGAGTACAAGAGCCGAGCCAACGCCCTCCGTAAGGACAACGAGTTGACAGACAACCAACTCGCCTCTGCCGGAAATCACGACGAAAAGTACAGGCAAAAAATCCGACAACAAGAGACTCAAAAGGCCCAGGCCGTTCGTGAAACCCAACAGCTTGTGGAGCAGCTTAAGAACTTTGACACCGCCCCTGAACTCAACGACCGCAAGAAAAAGGTTGAGCGACAATACCAAAGCGAAAAGAAGCTCTTTGAGGCAGCCCAAAAGGCGTTTAAGGAGTACAAGGCTGGACTGGAAAAGGAGATCAAGGCCAAGGAAGTCGAAAAGTCGAACCTCAACACGCGTCGCAACAAGATCGCCACTCGTATCGCCAAAGTGGAGAATGAGCTCGCCAACATCACGGATGCCAACAACCGTGGCCTGGATGAGGCGGAACGCCGCAACCAGGAGCGGGCCGTTTGGCAGGAGCATGTAGCCGGCATCGAGGCAAACTATAATGAGCGCCTTGCCCACGTTCGTGCAACCAACGCGGCTAGAAGCGAGCACATTAGGAATGCGCAGGTGCAGCTACAAAGCTTCCATGATTTTATGAACTCGGCCAACGGCATGCCCTACGACATGCCTCCCGAGGCTCATCCGCACCTTGGACCTCCTTTCCAGCCTACGCCTGCGACCACGAGCAGCTGGAACCCCGACCCGACGGCCCCTCCGCATTATCCGACCGGCCTCTGGCAGGGCTCGCACGATGTCCTTCCTTCGGTTTCTGCTCCCTCGCTCCCGTCCATGTCCATGTGGCAGCCCCCACCGACTGCCCCGCCTTTTGAGCCTCGTGTGACACGATCTCGAGGGCGCAGCTCTAGCATGCTCAGCAACGTCAGCGGGTTCACCCAGTCGAGCGGTGAGGAGTACGCATCGCCGCCGATGGAGTCTCACCAGGTCCGGAACATTTGGGCAAGTCGCACCAGAGCCAGTGGAAGCGGTGGCGGTAGCAGCGGCAGCGGAAGCATTAGCAATGGTGATCCGACAAGCCCCAGGTGAGCGCGCGCGCAGCTGGACATGGTGATCTGTGGTTATGTTGACGGAGATTGCGGCTGTTTGGTTTGTTTTCGAGAAGGCTAGCTGTTGAATAGCACTTGCAGGTGAATAAAAGTAGTGCCTTTGTTATGTTCTTGATCGTGTGACGTGTAACCGCTTGCTTCGCTAGTTTCCATCGCCCGTAGACTCCGATATTTCCAGTACTGTATCTCTTTTGCCTCGTGTGTTGCCCTTCGAGTTCGACAAAATGATGGGGGTTGTGTCCCAGCTCTTCTCCATGTTTTTGCTCAGTCGGGGCTATGAACCTCATCGTGAGCTATAACCCCTACCCATGCAACCCAACACGACAGCTTTAAAAGTACCTTGGTTATCAATAAATTTAGAGCCTTTCCTTTATTTCAATCTTGTTCTTTTATTCTTATTAATGCACTTTGATTATTTCAGGATACAGCTGTGCTTTCATTCATTTGGGTGCGATTCAATTACCCTATTGCGACTAAGAATCCATCCAAAAGATCTCTCATTAAATTAAACGGTTTCGGTCGAGGATACAACTGTGTCTCATTTCTCATCTAAAGTCTGAAGGTAATTCAACCCAGACGACAAAAGCCTGGGGCTTTGGTTTTCCTCCCACGCCTTTGCATAATCCTCCTTACCGCCCCCTTTTCCGTCCGTCCCGAAGTGAAGACCGAACCAGCCGACAAAGTTGTCGTACGTGGTCTGGGGCTTGTTCCGGCACAGCCCACACATGATCTGCGTCACAGCATCGACATTGAAATTTGCACGAGGGAACACCTTGAGCACGGCCTTGTACTCTTCCATGGTGATCATGTTGTCACCTCCAGGGCCGTTGGGAAAGTTAGGACCCAGAAATTCGGCCGTGATACCCAGATTCGTCAGAGCGACTTCTGGTGCACCGTACATGGCGATGGAAGGCGTCGCGTGCAACGCAATAGCATCCCAAGCTCGCTGAACCCGTGCTTCGTCCCACTTTTCAGATTGTAAAAAGTCCTTTGCAATGTTTGCGCCGTCGACTTCGAAGCGCTTGTCTGCTGAGAGAAGGGACTCGGTCTTGGCCCAGCCCATGTCGTGCAGGATGCAGCTGACGATGACGTTTTCCATGTCGATGGAAGTGTTTTGGAAGGAGGGGTGTTTCTTGGAGATTATGATGGCCCAGTAGGCGGAGCGGACGGTGTGGTTGTAGGTTGTCTCGTCGCAGTGTTTCTTGACGAAGGAGAATGATTGTTTGATGATGGGGGAGGTTGGGAAGGTGAGGTTGATCTCGGGGATGTCGACGAGCATTTTGGCGGTTGATTATGAAGAAAGAGAGTTTGATGTGAGAAATGTGTTCATGATGATAGTCTCTTGATCTGGACTTGATGCATTCTTTATAGCTGAAGGGACCTGGTAGACAAAGCTCTTGGACGCTACATCCGAGACTCTTCGGATGGGAGTGACATGGCTCAACAGCGCTAGCCCATCTATGGAAATCAATTCCTGCAATGAGAGTGAGTGAGCTGCGGATCCGACGCAGAGGTGTAAGCTGATTCCACACGTCTCGCATATAATGACTACTTTCTTGTCATAGCTGTCCCTTCGCAATGACGCTCATATGCTATCAAAGCCCACGCTGGTAACAGTGAGCGGCACTGGCCCTCTGTTATTCCTTCGCCGATCGCCATGCTTTGACCATATATACGTTGTCTCAGGCCTGCTCTTAGCTTTTCTGCTAGCTCACTGCACTCAAGTTCCAGGCTTCTGTTTTCGCAGCCATCAGAGACAGAGAAACAAGCATGCAAACACAGTGAACAGAGTTGAAGAAGTAATCTCAAGGCCCAGTACTCGACTAGCAGGAATACGACATCCACCTCATCCTTGTTTTTATCAAAAGCGATATCAACAGAGCTCGGATCTTGTTGGAGCTCGAGAACAATTGCTTGTACCTTGCAAGACAAGCCCTTGTACCATGATGAGTACCAGCTGTCAAGACCAGTTTCTAGGGTTTGTAGTTCTTGAGACACGTCTTTTGTTTCTTTTTCGCCACGAGTCTGATTATGTGCAATAGTGTCAGAAATAGAGCCTGTCAAGAGCGCGGCTACATCAAAGAGCCGATCTCTGGTAGTTTTTGGAAAGTCCTTCCAAGGCCCGTTCATCCAACGAGGTTCTGTGAGGAACGACTTTTTGTATGTACAATACGCATCGAGGATGACCATCTCTCTCAACTTTTTGAAAACGAGATGGTTTTCTCTCGTGGTAAACGTTTGCGGCCCACAAAGCTGTGTGAACAGAATGGCACCCTTCATGTGTCTGTTCTTGAACATCATGCCGCTAGAAAAGATGGTGGCAGGGGTCTCGTGCATGGCTTCGAATAACGTATACACCAGGGATGCCGTAGCTAGGGTCACAGCGACGTGCGGGGTCTTTGTGATTTCACGGCTCTCGCAGTAGTTGCGGAACAGACGCAGACTCTCCCCGTAAGCAGTCAAGCTCATTATGCGGGCTTGGTTGTCTCGGATGGTCTGGGAGACTCTGAGGGAACTGAGGGCGATTAATGCAAGGTCGAGGAAGCGGTTGCGGCTGATGAGGCCAGCGAATGATGGGGCCCAAGCATCGCTGGAGTAGGAATGGCTGAGATGGAAGTGATCCCATAGAGTTAGGAGATGGTTTTGAAAATCCAGGGCCGTGAGGTCTAGGGAGTTAAGAGAATCTGAATACAGGCTATGGGAGACAAGTCGGCTGTGATTTGTTGAAGACGGCCCATCCGTCCTCGCATGGTTCAAAGCTCGTGACAAGACGACTTTTCTTGACGACTCGATAGTACTCGAGTCAAAGTTGACAAAGACGACTTGACCCTCACGCTCGTAGCCCTTGCAGTCGAAGCCGTTCTTCCAGCAAGTCCGACACCTGGGCCTAGCTCTGTCGCATTTCCGGTGTCCCTCCCGGCATGTGCGGCAGTTTCGAAACATGGCGTTTACTTTAGGGTCCTAAACAGAAAGGCAAGTTTATTGAAGGAAAGGGTAGTCGTTTTTGGCTTGGGATGAACGAGTCAACTCAAATATACGCCTATCGCCACCATCTAATCGGATCTTCGGCACTTGAGGGGAGAGGGCTAGCCGAAAGCGGACAAGGAATCCCCCAATCAGACGCTGTGTTTAATCTTGAAATGTTTCAGCCCCAGTGTTTAAAGGCAAAGCCACGATCTCCCCCCTTAATAGACGCATTCTCATTTGCCCTTGGTTGTGTCTACAGCCACAGTTTCGATTGGCTGGTCCTCCATACTCTCCCGCGAGGAAGAGATCCTGTCAGCCTCACCGTCAGCATCCTTGACTAGGTGGGCCGCCCAGGTCGTGAAGGGAGCGCCCGCGTAGAAAACTACCGTGGCGACGATGAGGTTTGTCATCAGCGACGCACTCCTGACGGATCCGACGGCGTACGCCAGCGCGGAACCAAGGGACTCGCCACCGCGTAATACAGCCATGGAGAAGGCGATGGCATCGAGGTCTGTGTCGAATGTTCCGAGGCTCCAGTAGAGCCAGAGGCCGACGGTTTCATATGCGATTCTGTCGTTTGTTGGCATTTTCAGCTGGACGCCACGGCCGGGATAGGGGTCCTTACCTGTAGAGGATGAAGATGGCCATGCCTACGCGGAAATTGGTGCTGCTCCAGTCTATGGCGCCGGGGCTTTCCTTTGCCCAGCGGGTTTGGATGACGAGGTTCCAGATCCAGACAAGCGGAGGGCTAGGAGGAAATACCACATTCCTCGTGCCTGGATGGATCTCCGCACTAGCTTCGTATCTAGCCACCAACCTGCGATGACATTTACGATGGCTCCGACAATTGCCACGAGAAAGCCGGCGAGGGTACGCGCCCGCACTGTAAAGTATGCTGCGAGGTAGTTGCCCTGGTATGTGACACCCCATTGCGCAGTGATGAATGCCGGGATCAGGAGGAGAACCTCCCGACGACGGAATTGTGCTAGGTATCCTTTGAGTTGGACTTTGAAAGACTTGTTTGTGGAGCCAAAGGTTGGCTTGCCTCCATCAGCGCGAACGAGCTTGTGTGAGGGTGCGAGTAGGAGTGCGAGTGGGAGTCCTAGACATTGGATGGCGATGAGGACGAGATAGGTCTTGGGAGAGATGGCGCCTTGTGAGGAACTGTCTTTGTTGAGGGCTAGTTGGATAGCGGCGGCAATGATGGAGCCTAGTTTTCCGAGGGCCAGCCATATTCCAACTACATATTTATGTCAGTAAGTTTGGCTGTGGATGAGCAAAATAGGAGCTTACTGCATATTCCACGTCGATGAACCTCCGGATACCCAACTGCCATGGCGGCTTCACCAGTCCACAACGCCGTTGCCTGGTCCTCTGTCAGCTGAATCGCTCATAAAATACCCAATGCTAGAACATTTACCGAGATACCGCACGTCACGGCCCCAAAGATGAGAAACCACTGGGTCCCATTCATGGAATTGACGTACAGGGCTGCCGAGTAGGGCACATAGCCGATTGTACCAAACACGACGATCCAGTGCAGGCCGATGATGTTGCCGACGATACTGGCAAGAGGAGCTAGAGCAAACATGACTCTTTCCACCTGTCAGTATTCACTCGCATCTGATAGGAGAGGTATCTGACACAAATGTGATGACATTGGCGGCGTTGACGACGTATTGCTCGGCTTGGCCACCGGCCCCAAGACCTGCACGAGAGTCAGTATGAAGTTTTTACGAGTATCTTGGGTGAGCTTACTGTTCATTGCGTTCCATATTCCTGGCTGCGTGAAGCTGATGAGGCCTAAAAGAACTGCTTGGACATAGGTGCCACGAAAAACATCATGCGCACGCTGACGCAACCGAGAGTTAGTATCGGCCATGGTGGCTCTCAAATAGGCATATAGCTAAGGAATACTGTCCATTATTTCGGGAAAGATATGACAGAATATCAATACCATATATAAAGCAAAGTCTGAAACACTCTTGCTCAACCCCTAGTCTTGCATCTTTGCTGTAGAAATGGCATCAGCACCTTCAGTGGAGTTTCTTCTCGGGCCGAAGACCTATCTTCAACGGTTACAGGGATTCTTTTCCTATCCGAGGCCTTGATAGACGTTGGAACCCGTGGGTCTGATCCAGGGTTGGTAGTATCGCTTCCATCACGCCATCGCGACACTATCGCTCCGCATAGTACTTTGCACACAATATTCCCTGGAGAGCCAGGATGTCGGGATATGCGAAGAGTAGCCATTGGTTGGTCACGTCATTGATGCTATACAAAAATGGGCAAAGAGGCAATATCACTTGGACGAATAGATTGAGCGGATATAACACGGCCTTGTACTACGCCGATAAGAATTATCTGAACAGAGGAGATTGAATTATCAATCTGATCGCAGCAAGTATCCATAATAGAAAAGCGAAAATGTAGACCGCCTCTAATGTGTTGAGTCGTGATACAACCCATCCTCCTACACCAGAAAATCAAACTTCACCGCAAGTCACAAGACATGACTGCATATGTCCAGTCATAGGATCGAAAAAAACACGAAACCCTTTGTTCCGCCTCCTTTATTCCCATTCAGCATTTCAGCGCGCGGAGTGGACGATAGCCGTGAACTAGCGCCGGAAACCTTTACGCCTCCAAACTCAGCCATGCAGCTAACAAGACAACTGTTAGACTTGGACTTGCGCCGAGTCATGGGAGACTCTGTCACTTGACCGCTCCTTTCAACTAAAAGATGACCTTTTTTTTTTTTGTTCCAAAAAATTTCAGCGCGCGCGCAGTCCACCGCCATAAACCATCACGGACCAGCAAGAGACAGGACGAAACATGAAACAGACTGAGGCTGGGGGCTAAACTTGAAGCAATTTCTTTTCGTTTTTGTGATAGTTTGGGGAAACCGATTTTCTTTTCTTTTGCTCCTCGGCTGAAATCTTCGGCTGAAACTCCATACTCTTGATATTTAAGGCATCTAGCAGCATTCGCCATGGGAAGCCAATTCGTGGATATACCTCGCCGAGGCAGCGCGGCGAGTTCAGCTCACTCAACTCACGAGCCATCGATGCTTCAGCTGTACCCGAATGGGGACGCCATCCTCGTCATTCACCACCGCACAAAACAGTCCATCAAGTGTCTCATCTCCTCCACCATCCTGCGCGTTGCCTCGCCATATTTCGACGCCCTCTTTGGATCCGACTTTAAAGAAGGCGCCGCGGTCCGACAGGGAGACTGCCCCGAGATAACCCTCCAGGAAGACGACCCGGAGGCTATGGAAATTATCCTCTCGATTCTTCACTTCAAGTATCACGAAAGGTTCAACAAGCTGAGCCCTTCTCAATTGGCTTCGGTGGCAAGGCAGAGCGACAAGTACAGCTGCAACGCTGCCCTAAGGCCGTGGATTTCTACCTGGTTATCTGCGATTGAGGACGTGTCTGAGACGAAAGAGATTGGGCTGCTTCTCACGGCGGCTTACTTTTTCAGGTCGACGGATTCCATCTCGGCTGTGTCGAAGGGAGCTGTGCCGCATCTTACTTTGGATTTTGAGGCTGAGTGGTCGAGGAACGAGATGACTGCCGTTCTACCGTTTGAGATCAAAGGTATGGCTTGATGAGATGCTATTGCTGGGTTAAAGCTGACGATTCTTAGATGCCCTTGCTGGCGAGATCTCACGTGTGCTGGACCAGATTCACATGGCTCTCCAATGGAACGAGCGGACACTGGGAAGCTACGAAAAGTGCTACAACACCGAGCACAAGCTCTGCCCGAAATGCGGCAAACTACCCACTTGGGATGTGAATGAAGATCGATGCCGAAGATGCGCAAGTGCAGTGATTGAGTCGTGGTGCACAACAGACTCTCGCATTGCTGCGTACTTTCGCTGCCTGGAGACACATAAGCTCTGGCCGTCGGTACAGCCATTCAAGATTCACACGATATCGGCGTTGATGGGAAGGATCAAGAGGGTCAGCGAGGATCGGGAGCATCGGTGTAGCGCAGGGCTGGACTGTCCCTTGTACAAGGTGCTGTGGGCCATGCCCGAGACGATAGCGGCTATCGTCCACGAGATTTCGGGTATTTCTCTTGAGAAGCTAGAATTGGAAATGGGATTCGACTGAAGGAGTTTGGATATTTTGGTTATCTGGGCATGATTAATGGATTGGGATAAGGAGGTCTGCATTTTCATTACTTAATGGCGTATCTGGCACTATCTTTTTTTTGGATGATAGTTGCTCTTGTTTTTCTTGTCGATCAGTCGAAATAAGCTTAACGATTTCAGCTGAACTAGCTGATGTTCTTGACAGCTGAGCCTTGGGTCCGTGATAAGACAAAAAGCTCCGGTAATGAGAACTGAAGATAGGCTTATCAAAGCTCCGTAGAACCGGCGCGCTGGGAACTGCCGGACCACTTCTTATCTCGAACAAGGTAGATCCCTACTTAACACGACCACAACCCCCAAGTGATCTGCACACATGGCCGACGTAACCTTAATTTCACCTGTCAGACGTCCGTCGGAACAGTCGGGATCGCGGGGGAGGGGAACAGTAATTTACACAACCATGCCTTCTGATCCCCCACACTGTTCATCCCATCTTTGCCAGTTTGGTCTGGGTGGTTTGATAGTGCTGATAGCACGGTATCGGTGGCCTTGGGAAATTGACTCCAGGGGTGCTGAAACAGATGTCAAGTTTGCCAAAGTCTGGGATAATGGCTGCAACTTAGGCATCTGAAGAAGTATAAAGGTTGCAGTGCTGTCTTGTGGATGGCTGTTTTACTTTCCTCACTCACTCATCTATCAAACTCTCGTTTCTTAGTCTCATCTTGGCACAATGCGTTTCAACCTCTCAGCCGTTCTCCTTGCACTCGCTGCGGGCTCTGCCGTTGCCCGCAACTTGCGTATGTTCTGCCTCAAGTATTCAATAGCACCCGCTAACTTGTACCATTAGCGGTTGAAAAACGGTCTCTCATCACTGAGCTCGGTGGCGTTGTTAAAGGCCTTGAAGATGGTCTGGGCGTCACCGCCATCGAGGGCCAACTCGATGCACTGCTCGGAGGCTCTCTGTCCAAGGTATAACCCTCGACTTATATGACTTGAATGGCATTTAACTGACAACTTTGATAACAGCTCGAAGGTGCCCTTGGCGTCACCTTTGCGGAGAAGTTGCTTGGTTTGAGTGATGCCGGTGCGTCTCCTGGAACTATCCAGGCCATTGGAGAGGCAGTTGGCATGCTTCTCGAGGGTGTTGGGGTCAATCAGGTGAACGCGTTCCTCGACGCGGCTACCGGTGGTGCTGTTTCTTCTCTCTCTGAGGTTCTTGGTGTTACCGACATTGAGAAGGCCCTTGGCATCATCCCCTCCTAAGCGTTGAGGGTTTCAAACCAGGCAACCTACTGGTTCCCAAGTCTGTAACATTCAGTCTGTAGAGTATTCTTGTAATGATAATTTATTGATATAAACACACATCTAAGAAGCCCTGCTTCTTTCTAGTGAGGCTTGGTTAGTGCCCTCTCCAGTGAGCAGAAGTCATCTATCGTCATCCACCGAGCCTCCATAGGAATACCGTAGCCGCTCAAGAAATTCGGACGTGGACAGAGGCCCACACAACCTAGGGGGAACTAGTGACAGCTGTGATGTTTTGACGGATAAAAATGGAAAGCTGGCGTCGATTCCCCATCCAAATTAATTGAGTGGCTACGGGACAGGGGCCTCATGAACCACCCTTGGTTGTGAACCATCCTCTGCTATGAAGGGATTAGACAAGCTTTAACAGTACTATACTCCCCGGGGTCAATCATCAACCCAATCGTAATTCTCAAAAAGTCGATTTCTGCAAGGGGGATTCACAGCCAGGGGAGGTTCATGGCCCCCTGCTTAACAAGCGCCCTCTAGAGCTACACTCGGACTTGGACTCGGATTCGGACTCGAGGTGCTTGCTCCGTCCATAGACAAGGTCTCATACTCCTTGACAAGGTTATCTAGTATCGCCGTCTTTGGATCCTCGTTGATCTTGATGATGGGCAGCACCCAGTTCGCCTGCGTATGCTGCGCAATCAGCTCCTCATCCTCGCCTGGGTCCTCCTTGACATAGGTCAGGAGCAAGTCACGATCGTGAGGCTTCATTCGGTTCCGAAGTAAGTAGTAGATTACATGCATGAGGTAGCTTGAAGCCCCCTGGATATGTAGCCCCATGACGCAGAGGATGAGAGTTGACCGGTACGCGTCGACGTCCTGTGGGGCCAGGTTCCTATCCAAAATTTCGAGAACTTGGTTGCCGAGGAAGACGAGGAATTGGATCAAGAACATATCATGGGCATCGAAGCTGTGTCGTAGGTAGTAAAGGCGCATGAGCGTCTCGAGACGGATGTAAGCGTCTGATATGGTCTCGGATGGCGACATGCCTCCGTACGAGGCAGCGTGATCCTCGGCGTGCTGGCTTTGGGACTGGGCCAGGGTGATGACGGTGGTGTAATATTCCATGTGAACCTTGATATGGCTGGGAAGCATGATTTGTCTGTACCGGAGGGGAGCCGGGAATGCGCTGAACCACGCGTCGAGTCGGGAGCGAAACCCCAAGACTTGAGCTAGGGCAGGGCCACGTTCTTGGCTCACCGAACGACCAAAGTATGCGTGCGCCATGTCATGCATGAGGAGACGGAGATCCATCAAAGCTTTGGTATTGGAACCTAGATGCGTGGGCGAAACAAAGCTGTTAAGCGGGTATCTCACCCATATCTCACCATACCAAGCTGGGTCTACTGCTGGGTCTGGGGGAGACCCATCAGGGGGTCGTTTGAGTAGAGGCTCACGATGAAAGTAGAAGCTCTCCATCGCGTCCCAAGCCATTACACCCCATGCGGTGAAAGCCCTCGCCCGTCGCATCTTGTTGCCCTTGATCTCAGCGTGAGACCCGAAGAGGCCAATGTCATTTGCCATGGCTACGGCTTGGAGCATGTACATCCTGCCGATCTTGTCCATGCCGTCCGAGTTGGAGATGGTGTTGAGCAGGATGGCAGCCTGGATAGAGGTGAGGCTGCTCCGGCCGACCTGCAGCTCCCAGAGCCGCTTTGCTTCCGCGAGGAATCGATAGGCGAGATTATCTGGGTCCCAGAACTTGGCTCGGTCCGGGATACTACTGTGTGCACGACAGGCGGCTGCGAGGATGGTGTTGACCAACAATGGAGAACAGAAGCGGGAGCCGCCGCGGGCCATGTCCTGGAGAAAGTAATCTTTCTGGAAGGCGAAAAAGGGCGAATATTGGTGAAGAAAGTACGAGTTGAGGAGTTGTCTGAGAAGCTGATCGTCCTTGATGACTGAAGTCCACTTCGCACAAGTGACATTCCACATGTGCGGATCAACAATCTCTGCCGCGGAATATGGCGTGAGGTAGGGTGCCTGATCTGCCCGTGCGACTCGATCGCCGCTCCCCTGTCTCTCGTTGGATTCGGTTGAAGAATTGATAGTCGTCTCAAACATGAGAGCTTCCAGGTAAGGATTGTCCCGGCTTGGACGTGACTGTCAGTCTTTGTCGTAATGGATGTTAGATGGGGGAGACGACCTTGGATTTGCGCCGCCTACAGCTCTCGCAAGCAGCAGTGACCTGTTGTCTGCGTGGTGGGAGCGAGATGGACGGAGGAGTCGGACCCTGAGAACCGGCGCTTGAGCGCGGCAGCAGTGGACGTAGAGAGTGATCGCTAGGGTTGGAACTCATTTTGCAGAAGCGCTTTTGGTTGCCAAAGAGGAGGCGAGGTTGCAAAGATTTGGTCTTTGCAGGGCTGAAGAGAGCGCGGAGTTTCACTCCAGGCCTCCTGATTGGCTGGCTACTCTCCCATTGTCTGCTTAGGTACATGTATCATATTGGCGTGGCTGTGATGTCATTGACTAGCCAACGGTAATGGTTACCTGGACGCTTCAATTGTGATTAGAGGGCTGAAAATTCAGCCAGCCCGGCTGTGCGAAGTTGTTCCAAGACCTCTCCCTTTTTTTAATAGTTCGCACCTCCCCGTCATGGTTCTAGTTGACAAGAAACAGCTTGTAATGCGAAGGTTGCGGATAGAACTTTTCAAGTATTCATCTATCTAACGCTTGTGGATCTCCCAACTGCTTGCACTCAAAAAGATGGAGTGTGATGTCTGTTTCTAGGCAATCCAGTACCAGATCTTGTGCCAAATGTTCTTGGGCTTATCATCCTCCCAAATCTCATCCAGGGCATCGATCTCGGCTTTTCCAGTGAAAAGATCGCGCTCATGAGGTGCCAGCCACTTCGTGCGGTGCAGAACCTTCCACGCAATGAAAAGCACAGCGTAAATTGGTATCCCAATGTAAGCGGTGATAAAGTTGTACACGTTCCAGTTCCCGGGGAAGAAGACGGCAAAACCGTTGATGAACATGATGATGAGGAAGAAAATTAACACGATGACTGCTCCGTATGGCTGAAACGGAGCTCGATGCACTAGGGTCTTGCGGTCGATGTTGTTGGCTTTGAGAGCCCCGTAGAAGTGGAGATAGGCGACGCAGATGGATGACCACGTGAGGAGTGTGCACATTGTGGTCAGACTTTGAAACCAGAGGAAGATCTGGTATGGACCGCTAGAGACAGACAGGTAGGTGAGGAGACTGAAGATTGCCGTGGCGGCGACGCAGTAGATGGGGTTTCCGGAGTTGGTGGTCTTGAGAAAGAACTTGGGGGCGTGTCCACTTGACGCAAGGGCAAGGAGATATCGTGATCCTGTGTAGAGAAAGGCGTTGCCTGAAGACAGCGCCGATGAGAGAATAACCGCGTTGATGATGGAGGGGAGAACAGGGATGCTGGCACGCTTGATGGCGATGACCCAGGGAGATGCAGCTGCTGTATGAACTCCAGCAGCCTGTTGAGACAGCAGCTCTGGATCGTTGAATGGGACAAGAACACCGATGGCCAAGGATCCTAAAGAGTAGAAGAAGAGGATGCGCCAAAAGATGCGCCTAGCAGCCTTGGGAAGGTTGCGCTTGGGGTTCTGGGACTCTCCTGAAGCGACAGCGACTATCTCAACACCAGCATATGAAAAGGCTGCATTGACGAGGACCGAGAAAAAGCCCAAGAACCGACCAGTATCTCCAGTAGTCATGGACTCCTTCATGGCTCCGGGGTTATTCCAGTATCGGAATCCGAGACGTTCGCCGCTTGGGCCGCCGCCGAGATCGAGGATGAAGGCTAGTGTGAGGAGGCCGACCATCGTGATAATCTTGATTGATGCAAATATGAACTCGGCTTCTCCGTATATGCCTACACCGAAGATGTTGAGGCCGACGATGAGGACTATGAATATCGAGATCCAGACCGCGACGTTGACGGAGTCGGTCCAGTATGTGACGAGGGTGGCGGCAGCAGAGACTTCGACGGGGACGGCTATGGCACAAAAGTACCAGTTCTTTACAGCGGTTAACACAGTTTCAATGCGTCAAGGCTTCTCGAGGAGCACTTACGTTCCAGCCAACGGCAAAACCCAGTGCCGGATCGACAAACCGCGTACAGAACTGCGGAATGGCACCAGGCAGAGAGATCCAGACAGCCATCTCGGCAAGGACTTGCATGAGCATCCATATCGCAACACCGGTGATGGAGTAGCCCAGGAAGATGGACAAGGGACCGGCGCGGGTGAGGGCTCCTCCGATACCGAGGAAGAGGCCGGTGCCAATGGTGCCACCGAGGGCGATGAATTGGATGTGGCGGGACTTGAGCCTGTGAATGTGTGAGAGAAGATCCTACGGGTTTGGAAAGTAGTTGCGTACTGTCTGGCTACACCAATGGGGGTCGCTTCGCTAGTCGATGCTTCAACATCTTTGAGATTATCCATCTCAGGAGGGCCATCCTGTTTCTCGGAAGTTCGAGGGGCATTCATCTTGAAGAAATCCGGATCTTGAAAGGTGCAGAGATTTCTAGGCTGGAATCAGCAAAGAAAGGAGGATAAAAATGCTCAGCATCCAAGTCTTATATAGCCGCGAAATGACGGGATTCCTTTATCTTGGTTCGGACAGTTTAGCGACCACTAGACCCCTGCGAACGCCATCCCCACGGGGAACATGGAGATGGTTGGGGCGCATTCAGACCCTAGTTTACACGCTATGCGCCTTCTACGAACAACGTTATCAGAGCCGATATATCCGCGGAGGGGTTAGGGTTGCTATCGGCTGAGAGTAGTAAGAAGGCGCATAGATAGGGGAAGGCGTTAAGAGTAATTACATGATAACGAAATGACAAGGTGGGCAAATAGGGTACTGACAGGGAATGGTGACAGATTGGTTCTAAGAGGGCGTATTTACATGTACGGGTGAGCGGAGGAACAAACTGGACATCGAGAGGAATGACTCGGGCTACGATGATCAACTCAACGACTTGAGTCTGATTGGTAGAATCGGCTATCAACAAAGGGTTGAGGCGCCCTCTCACTTGTAGACTAGGGGTTACTGGCTAGGGTGTGAGAGCTCAATTCCCAATCGCTCTCCACTCATGAAGTCAATCTTTAGTTGCACTCAACAGTCAGAGAAATGATTCAAATTAAGGTAAGTAACGTATTTGCTTGCTGAACAGGAATCCTTCATTTAGCTACAGCTTATTCCCTCGCTTTCTGGCGGCGATGACAGGCCAGCAACAGCTCTTCCATTCGGACAAGCTGGGGGTCACCCTCTGCCAAGGCCTCTCGCCGTTTAGGTATAACAAGCTCCAGGAGGTTGATGGCATCACCGAACCGTCCGACTTTGAAGTACACTTCAGAGAGATGCAATTTGTAATCTGCTGTTTTAGGATCTTCTGGCCCCAGGCGCGTGGTCGACATGTCGACAAGCTCCTGCAACTGTTTCACAGTCTCTCCAACCTCACTGTACGATTGAGCAAGTACATGGTTCGCTTCGATGACTGGCAGATTTAAGAGCCCCATGATCTTTGGATATAGCTCAATGGTACCCTCGAGGAGCCTAATCGCTTCGTCCGGCTGATTGTTGTGGCGGTACAGACGTGCGAGGATTCCATTTGCTGAGAGCTGGTCTGGATGGTCCTTAGTTAAGCTGCTTTCGTGAAGCCAAGGATCTCTCTCCATGAGGTCGATTCCATTCTTAAACTGTCCAGTTGCAAGGTATGTTTGACCAAGCTGTCTGACCAACACCACACGCATCTCGTCGCCCACTGACGCTCCTTGTTGCACGACAGTCACGACGTGTTGTAGCAACTCTAATGCCTTGACTGGCACACCATTGCTGGAATATGCCCTGGCAAGTTCGTATTGCGATTCAAGCAGTTGGGGATCATCTTCTGTAGATCCTTGTCGCAGCCTTTTCTTAACCACGTCCTCTAGCAAGTGAAATCCCTCGCCCGCTTGCCCCCCCGAGACATATGCTGCACCAAGCGCTTGTTGAAATGCGAGCCGTTCTGGATGTGTCTGACTCAGGTACCACTCGGCCCAAGCGTGCGCATTTCTCAAGCACTCGATTGCCTCCTCATATCGCTCTGTCCGTCGCAAGCACTGTCCCACTTTGTAGAATAGGCTGAAACGCTCATCGTTCACGATTTCTTGACTGCCTCGTAGGAGCTGGAGAGCTTGAGAGAGATAATAAAGCCTTGCCTCGACATTTGGCTGGCCATCAGAGGGGAGAATGGCGTTGAAATGGTTGATTTTCATCACTTTGCCGTCTAGTAGCTGTAGATAGCTGGCGATAGGTAGGTGCTTTAAGTTGATATGGGTGGCAGCTTGTGCTATGACGAGAGGAATACAGCCAAGTTTCCTTATAAGCTCTTCTATGGCATCCTCATCGTTGAGCGTCTCCTTGTTGTTTACGGAGCTCTCGAGAAACGCGCGTGCCGCCGAAATTGTCATTGGGAGTAATGTAACTACATTACCGGCGCAGAGGTCTGCCACTTCCATTGAGCGTGAAATAAACAAGATGAACCCTCCAGTACTCTGGGGTAGCTTGCGGGATATCTGGCGGATTTGATTTACATCATTTACGTTGTCAAGAATGAGGACCCAAGACCCAGTACTTGTTGAGCTGAGGCATTCCTGAACCAGCAATTCGACGCCAGTCGTCTCGCCACGGCTTAAGAGGTCCAGACTAGCAGCTATATTGTGGCAAGACTGATAAAAGTCCTGGGAGTTGCGAGCTGAAGCCCAAAAGACAGAGTGCTCAGGCATGATGGCGCGAACCCAAAGAGCAAATTGGAGAGCCACTTGGGTCTTCCCCATGCCACCCATACCGACCAAGGCCGCCCGAGCGGGATCAGTGCGTTCCAAAAGCTTCGACTTTAGCTTCTCAAGAACTTCGGTTCGGCCAATGAACTTTTGATTATGTGGTAACGGGATGTAGTGGCAAGGTAGGAGGGCATATTTCCCTAAAACGTCTACCAGTGTAGGGATACGGGTTCTTCCTTCAATGGTAGAGCGAGCTGGTGGTGAGTCGCATCTGTTAGCAAAAGAAATAGATAATGTGACCGAATACTTTTGGTATACATACTACTGAGCATGAGGTTTTCTACACAATTCCTGACCCAAGCCCGTTGAGCTTGGCTGTCGAGGTATCTGTGCGTTGCACCTTCAACCACCTCCCTTTGCTTGTGCTCATTCACACCAACAGTCTCAAGACCCTTTTCGACGTTGAATCGAAAGTAACGATGGCACTCGTCAGAGGATGGACTCCAACGTTCGGCAACTGGACTCCAACGTTCGGCAAAGAGATTTGCAGCGTATTCGGCCTTCGCTGAGATCTTCCCAAGCACAGCCAAGAGTCCATCATCAAGGATGCTAGCAGAGTCGTCGGCAGGGCGTCCGGGCCCAATGGAGATAAAGCACTTGACTAGAGGTTGTAGCTTTCGATTACGTGGGCACCATAAAGAAATGGCTTTGTTCTCAACCTGTTCGACAGGATTGTTGTTCACCAGATAAGCGCTAATAGTTGGTTCAACATCATTGATCGGAGCAAAGAACGTCAATGGGTCAAAGGTCGCAAGGGCCACTTCGCGAATGGTCGAGGTGTAGTTGATATTATGCCCTAAGCTGGGCCAGATAAAGCTATATTGATGGTCAGAACGGAAGAAAAAGAATGAATGGGCCTTAGGAGTTGGGGTGGCGAGATTGACGGTCGGGGAAGTACTTACACCTTGCAAGGCCGATCCACTCCACCATTGAAGGGCTCAGCTGGCGAACACCCGCTGCTTGCTATTATCCTTCTAACAGCATTAGCGACTCTCTTTGAGTCAAAGTGAGATCGGCACTCCTCTAGGGAAAGTGATCGCGAGCCGGAGTCTTTTATATCGCCGAAGATATACTCGATAAGCCTACTATAGGCGGCAATGCACTCATCTACATCCATCTCTAACCGCCCAAGCATGATGGCAATTATACTTTTAAAAGTCAGCACCATTCTATTAGAGCCGTCTGTGATTCTTACCCGCCAGTTCCTGTCCCGCCAATAAGATCAAAAACTTGACAGGGCTTCTGATGAGGTTTCCCGGCTATCTCGCGCTGTATGTTGAGCCGATCCATTATCCTCCTTAACACATACAATGTCGATAGACCCCAAAGCCCACCGCCGTCTAGTGATAGGAGAGAGAGCGCGGAGTCATTGACTGAAGGGTGGCTAGTCTCTACAGACATGTCGCTGATGGATTTCAAAGCCACCCTAATATTATTGCGGAGGGAGCTTTCAATGTCTCGTTGAGGCCAGATCACGGATGTTGAGGGTGTAACTTGAGTGGGTATCAGGAAAAGAAGCTGGTTGATCGTTGTAAGATGCTGCAAAATTATTTCATTTTGAACGTCTGGGTGGGCACTGCTTATCCATTGACGCATCTCTCGAATTAAGGCGTCGATCGAGTTCTCGATATCACTTGAAAGCCACCTTGGTAGCCCCGAAACCTTATCCCTTGAACACACAAGCTCTTGTTTGAGCGCTTCTCTGATTCGGGGATCTCTCTCAAGAGGTTCGGGCACGCGACTCAAACTCGAGAAGGATGAAAAAGAGCGGTCAGACCCCCTAACAGCCATGAAGTCAGACGAGTCATTATTTTCAGTGTTGGGTCCGTATGGAAGCGCTCTCAGTGCCCAAGCATGTAGATGATCGGCAATATGGCCAGCATCGTCTGGCCTGACTAGACCAGCTGCGCGGTTGCAGAGTGGACATCGGGCTAGATTCGTAAACTGTCTCTTTCTTAAGCTTACCAGCAGAGAGAGCTGGGAGTCAGAAAGTTCGTCCTGATGGAAGGCACTCATGTGTGCTTTCCAGTCCTTTTCGTTGTCGAAGATGGGTTCTTGATCTAGATCACGCCGAAAAGTGCATTCATCACAAACCCAACGCTGGCTGCTGTGATGATTTGCCATGTGTTTGGTCCATTCATCTTTGGTGGCGTACAACTCCTGTGGGTTTGCGCAATCGTCATAAACGCACGAGTACGGACTCAAGTCTTGAGCGATATGGCCACTTGTAATAGGTATTAGTTGGTGCAAGAGTAGAGAATTACATAAAGCCTAGGATTATTCTTACCGCCATCTAGACTTGTTTGTGTAGTCCTCAGTCAACACTTGAACACAGTATGGGCACTGGAAACTGCCTTTGCTGACAGGACACGCAGGATAATCTTGGTGAGCGGCCGTCTGTGTCATCTTTGTGACGACAGAGACTGCCTTTTTCGTTGGTTCCAGGCCGATGGTACTAGGCAGCACAAAGTCAGAGTCTAGCTTAGTCGCAGTAAGTGACTCTCTTGACTCAATTTGGTTGGAAGTCGGTTGAACAGGTTGAATAAGTGGTTGTTGCTCTGCGCCGGATTCACTGCCGGCGTACTTGGTAACTGGCTCCTGAGGTCTTTCCGGAGCTTCCGATGCGCTTGTAGCTTCAAGAAAG
The DNA here is from genome assembly GCA_012931995.1 of Fusarium albosuccineum. NCBI lineage: Eukaryota > Fungi > Ascomycota > Sordariomycetes > Hypocreales > Nectriaceae > Fusarium > Fusarium albosuccineum. The sequence goes on along the minus strand of JAADYS010000383.1, from coordinate 2,231 downwards.
TCATAGGTCTTTGTGGGATCAAATCTGTTTTTGGAAACATGCTTTGCATAGTTGATTCGGTTCCTCCTCAGGATATTCGCCTCGATAAGCCGTCGTTGGATGGCGGTTGCTCTGGTTGGGTCAGCGACCCATGAGCGTACCACAATTTCAACCGCACGTGGAATCTGCTTCTCCAAAGCTCGTCGTTGTAACTCCTCAAAGAGCTTTTGCTCATATGGGCTTATTAGAATGAGAAACAGTAGATGCTTCCGCAACCCGGTGTATTCCTCGTTGTCTGAGCAGGTTTTAAGGTAATCGTCCGCTTTCATGTACCTTAGCTTAGTGCCTGATCGCCTAATGGCCATGGAAACCTTGGCCAGTAGTCCCAAGTAAGCTCTTATGTAGAATCGTGGGTCCGAGCCTTTAGAAGCTGAGCTGTGTGTGATAATCTGACGATCATTTGGTTGGCTATCTCCGTTCGAAAACTCAGACCAAGGTGAGTCACTCCCACTGTCTTCAGAGACGGAAGAATGACTTGAGTCTTCCTGAGCGGCATTATCTCCCTGTGAACAAGGTCTCTCGACATCGCTGCTTTCCGCGTCTATGGAATATGAGCTTGCAAGGTGGCTGGCAAAGGGAAGCTAGTAATTCCTTACCATGACGAAGGTGGCTTTGTAAGGTAAGTGATAAGCCGTTCAGGAGATCTCTTATGATTTTCTGGATATCTGTGCGGTCTCTGAGACGATAATCTAGGGAGCTCCGACCTGTTTTCAAGACTTTGAGCCCGTGTAACCACCACTTAAAGTCAGCTGCACGGTCTTCAACCCAGTCATCATCGACGAAGTTGGGATGATTCAACAAGGCCTGAAAGAGTAATAAACACTCTTGGGCACTAGAGTAGAGATGAATGCCGTGCTCCATCTTAAGCGCGATGGCACGATGGAGGTTCGAAACTGATCTCAGGTTGTGGGCGAGGCTGCACAGAAATGCCACACCACACAACGATAATCGTGGACCAATAACATGCCAGATACCTGCAGATGTCTCAGAACCCCGCGTTTTATCCCCTCCCTTGCTTACCCACAATCCATCTTTCGTTTCTTGCGTAGCACTTGGGAGTTATTACCGACCTTTAGCGAAACCTATGGGTGCCGCACGATCTCATAGCGATCATTGAGCCAACGAGAAACATGGATAAATGTTGGTTTGTGCTTTCACAAACACATTATCCCGCGCCGCAAGAGCATGACTTGGATGAGAATGGCGTAGTGAAGCAGACCGAACCCATCTGCCTTGGCCACTTCATCAAAGATCTCAAACACCTCGACCAAGTCATCAACTCAAGCGGCCCAGAACCATTCCTTCTGGACATGCCCATTTATCATATACCAGCGGTCGATTTCGAATGGGAGAAAAACAGAGAGCGCGGGTTTGACGCATCGGCGACCGCTGAAGTACCTGTTGCAGCTGCACCGGGCATTGCTGCTAAAGCATCACTTGGCTTCGCCTTGAGGAAAACTGTCAGAGACTACTGGCAGATTGAGAAGCTTGACACCATGGTTGTGCAGCCCTCAAGGGCCTACATTAATCGTTGTCTGGAAACTACCCAAATTGCTGAGTTCTTGGAGCACAACAAACTGGGTTCAACATGGTCCATATACATGATCACGGGACTTAAGATCATTCGTGGGAAATCTACACATGAGATGTCTCACGGAGGAGGTCGAGGGATCCGCGGAGGTCCTGGGATGTAAGTCATACGGCCCTCTTCTTTGTCTGTTTTTCGGACTCATGTGGCACAGTGGGATCGCCAGCATCGCAGGGGTCAGCCTGGACGCAGGCACCTCCTCAGCTGAATCTACTTCAGTATGTGAAAAGCACTCCAACGAATTTGTTTGGGCTGTGAGGCTTTCCAAGATCACCAAAGGTCTATTTGACAAGAGGTGGACAGATAAAACAGTCTCCAGAGGTGCAACATTTAACCTCAAGGACAGCTCGGATCATATCGAAAACGTACTCTTGGAGGAAGACCTGGGGACCAATGAAGTACTAAGTGTAGAATCTAGCGGTGGGGATGATATCATCATCATCTAGGTATAGTTTATAGATATCATAGTCCTTATTGTTATTGTTGTTATTATATTATTAATATCTTAAGGCTTAGCTATATGATCCCCTATTAGGGCAATAATAATGATAATAATAAATTATTAACGTCCTAAGGTATAGCCATATAATCCCCTACTAAGGCA